>WMED01017236.1:0-13072 GCA_019650415.1 Pipa parva | reverse complement strand
GCCAAGGAGCGCGTCACATTCAACTTACATCAGTAAAGAGAAGCGCTTAGAGGAGGCGCAATGAGGGAGGAGGTGAGTCATCCATTTTCCTCAGTAAATGTGGCTGGGCCAGTCAAAGGGGGTCCGCGGGCCAGATGTGGCCCCCGGGCCGCTAATTGAATAGCCCTGGTGTAAGCTATTGTGTCTGTTCATGCTAGAAATAAGTACGGCCCATATGCAAGATGCAAACTGGGTAATACTAGAATAGCACACTAAACTCCAGGCAAAATTTATTAAAGGCGATTTTCAAATTTTTGATCGAAATTATGAAATTTTGAATTTTTTTTCAAAATTTGTAAAATCAATTGGCATTTCAACATTACAAATTTTGAAAAATTTTGAAAAATTTCTAAATTTCGAAAAAAATTCTAAATTTCGAAATTCGATTGATCGAAAATTTTCGACTTTAATAAATTTCGCCCCAGTAGTGAGATGACCATGAAAATGGAAAGACACCTACTTTCTATTGGTAGGCAATAAGACTCAACAGAATCATCTCCACCTATGTTTCTTCAGTAAGAGAATTTGTGCATACCCTTCTGCCTTCCCAGAATACCTAAATGATCAGTATAATGACCCACTAAAGAGAAATATTCATGCATTAGCACCTAAAAGCAAATGAATATAAACACAGTAAGAGGCATATTTATCAAACAGTGACATTTCTGGTAAAGACAAGAGAGTACAGGTGATACCTTTTATTGGCTAATGAAATAGATGGTAAATACAAGCTTTCAAGGCTCCCAAAATGTCTTTGCTTAAATCTATGCATAACATGGTGCATAACTCTACTGCCTCTGACATTTCTGGTTTTACCCCAAATTTTTTTTCAGCTCAACTACAAAACATCAATGGCTGTGGTCTTATATTCAGTGGCTCAGTAGTTAGTACTTGCAGTGCTGGGTTCTGGGTTCATTTCTACCCTGGACGTCATTTGCATGAAGTTTGTATGTTCTCCCAGTACTTGCATGGGTTTCCTATGGGTTTCCTCTGTGTACTCCCGTTCCCTCCCACAATCCAAAAATTTGTGTGTGACTGAATATGGAAATTAGGTTGTAAGCTCCTCAGGGCAGGGACTGAAGTGAATGATGAATCTCTGTAAAGCGCTACGTAATATATCCGCGCTATATAAATGAATAAATACAATACAATACAACATTCACCAGAAACAGTAATGATAAAGATAATTAAAAACTATCACAATGTAAAGCTGTAAGTGTAGTAGGGAAATTGCTGATAACAGTAATCTACCATGTTGACAATATGGAGAATGGCACTATACTATTTGAAAAATACGATGCTAATATGAAACACATTTAAAATAACTGGAAAAAATGTGAACTGCGTTACATGGGGATGGCCAATTAAGCCTTTTCCCCAGTAAGCTTGGAAGGACACCTAGTGGCACAGTTTTACATTACCATACAATGTCCTTGTTACTGTAAAAGTAAAGTGCTCATTTCTGCAGCAAATTTCATGAACAATTGAAAAGAATAATGTATCACAGAACTGAGACTAAAATCCAGCATCTATTTTAATCTGTATCATTTGTCATCAAGTGTCTAGAAAGTGATTTTATGTTCCAAAATAAGCCACTCACACCTTCAATCTAGATAGAATAATACACAGTATATAGTATCTATATTTCTATTTATATCGTGCCAGAAAGATACTTTGTACAGTACAATAACATTGTTATTGCAGGTTTTTGTTGTTTTTTTTTTTTTGACAAACCTGGTAAAGGATTTTATTTCATTACTCCATGAAATGGGAAGTAAGATTATTGTCGCTAATAAGGAAGAACTACAGGACTCCATGAGGCAGCCTGTTGCTTAGATGAAACATAGAAGTTTCCATTGTTATATTGAATATAGCATATGATGGAATAAGTTCCAGATCTAGATGTTCAAATTGTAAAATTGGTACAGACACTACCACTTTCTACTGCAGCATGTATTACCTACAGTATGTGCAGGAACAGACTGGCCCATCAGAGGAATGTTCGGTCAATCAAAGCCTCAGTCAGGCAAGTACAAGCTAGCTACTATTGGTAGTAATGTATGGAGCAGGAGAGTCTGTTTCTGGCTGAAGCTGTTAACATTGTAATTGATAACAGTGACTGTATGTTGTTGAACCTGCACCATTCAGCAATTCCAGTACAGCAATAGAATTAAAGAGGTGATGGGCATTTGGGGGTGAAAGGACATTTTTGCAGAGAAATAAACTGTAAGGGCAGGGACCTCCACCCTCTTGTGTCATCCACAACCCGGCACTGAAAATAAAGTATCCTTGTGATATTATACTTGTATAATGCACCTTTCCCGTGTCTGTATTATATTTGTATTGCTGAATTGTACAGTGCTGCGTAAATCTGTAGTGCTTTATAAATATAATTGTACAAACATTCATACAATGTACCTGACTGACTAACATGTGGTGTAGTTGAATGGCGAGTGTGTGAACTAGACAGCGAGTGACAGTGATGGATACCTGGGTGGGTTAACAGAAAAATGTGCAGTTTATCTGCTGGCCAATGAATGGGCTACTGAACAATGTGCAGGGAACATGATAGGCTACTAGGGACTGTAAATTAACTGAATGGAATCTAGGCAGGGTTTCCAACCCTTGTAAAGTATTTTTCTAAATATTTATTAACATGCAATTTTTTTACTGACATTTTCACATGTGATACAATTGCAACAGTTTTAAGAGCAAAAAGAAAAATTAGATTAGACACAACTTTCAATGTCTAAATATGTAATACTGTTCGTGTGAGTCCCAATTCTGGTCTCTCGAGTTTCTGTTATTTCTAGTTCAGCCCTAATGTGTTCCTGGGAGTTCCAGTTCAGCTCTGCTGTGGGAGTTCAAATTCAGCTCTACTGTGTTACTGGGAGTTCCAGTTAAACCCTACAGTGGTTCCTGGGTGCTCCAGTTCAGCTATACTGTGTTTCTGGGTGTTCCAGTTCAGTTCTACCATGTTCCTGGGAGTTCCAGTTCAGCTGTTCTGTATTCCTTAGAGTTCTAGTTCAGCTTTGCTGTATAACTGCAAGATCAAGTTCTGCCCAACCTCAGTCCAACATCCACCAATGAAGGGTTATGTGAGGAGCGCAGGTAACACAGTGGTCTTGGCACTAGCTATTCGGAATCTAAGGAGCCCCCCGGTCTCCACCTTTCACCCCCGCAAGGAGGTATGGGCTTTGCTGCCAGGGACTCCCAGGTCATGGTCTCAAATAATAGCTGACCAATGATGGATGGACAGGCAAAAGGGAGACAAGAAGGGAACAGGGAAACCAGGACTGACTGTGGCTGGAGAACAACAGATGCAGGGACAGAGGGCTAGGGCAGACAGGGAACTAACAAGCTGATTCTATCTTTGAACTACTATTTAAACAAGGAACCTAAAAACTGCAGCAGAGTTTTATAACCAGGTGCAGATACTGTGGGGGAGCACCTTTATATAGGCAAAAGCTGGGCACGTGACTGCAACACGACCACGTCATATGCTCACCGGCATCACGTGTGTGCAACCGCGATGAGACTGTGTGCACAGTACCAGAGGCTGAGCCGCAACGCGAGCGCTGAAACAACAGGGCCGGGACAGAGGTAAGTTTCCTAACAGGTTAACCTGGGGATCTGGAGTTCCTATGATGCAAAGGCAAGGGATTATGGGGTTAAGTGTGCAGCTGGGAGCTCCTTAGACTCCATGTTCCACGATTTAACAATGAAAATGCCACTTTGGTAAGAGAATTCACAAATATTTTCAGTGTGTCATAACACATATGTTTTCTGCTGATCAGTTGGAATTACCCATATGTTACTTGTTAGGTTCCCACTGAAGTAATTTCAGCCTATTGAATATGTATGTATGTATCTTAAAGCTTTAGGGGGAAATTCAGGAAAGTCTGAACTTACCTGGCGATCCTTCGATTCACTTCGCAGAGACTGGTACGCGCTCCCTGCTCTCCTGCACGCTGGGAGATCAGCGAATACTTTAAAGGTACTTCGTCTCGGCGAGGTAACTCGAGTGGTCACGAGGTGAGCAGAAGTACCTTTAAAGCATTTGCTGATCTCCGCGTGCAGGAGAGCAAGGAGCGCGTACCAGTCTCTGCGTAGTGAATCGAAGGATCGGCAGGTAAGTTCGGACTTTCCTGAATTTCCCCCTTAATCTCCACTTGGGATAGGTTTGGTCTTCCCAGAGACCCACTCACCAAAACTTCTTCTCCTCACTCTGGCACTTAAATGCCACTTTTTACTGAGTATACTAAAACTGGAAGTACTCATTGAAGAGTTACTATGTTTAATCTTACAGGTAATGCACAGCCCAAAGACAGTATGGACTATATAAAACACTTAAGGCTGCATTGTTATTACAGTAGTATTTCACTTTACAATACTGAAATGTCTGAATAATATTTTTTTCTTCCAAAGGATAAATTTCCACAGGAAAGTTTTATCTAGTGAGTAATTGTATGTTACATAAGTACATGGGAGTCTCCTTCCATAATAAAAAATATTCCCAAACAAATCTAGTCAAAATCCTGATTAGAACCAAATGTAAGCCTTTAGAGTCCAAATTTGTCTTGGCTAACTTTCAGTTTACATACTTAATTACAAGTGTTGGAAGGCTGAATAATATCTATGAATCTACAATAGTTTCTTTACCATTTTCCCCTCAGGTATATTAACCAATTAGTGGCTTTTGTTTTAGAAATTTCATATTCCTGAGAAAAGTGTTCTGTTGCTGAGTGGAAGGGGTGTCCATATCACTGGTTCATATTTATATACACATATAAGCAGTGCCAGAGCAGAGCCTTTAAAGTCCAAAGAAAGGCACATGATAAGATGGGAGTGGCGATCTGATATGAAGAATTGGGAAAGTACCAATAGTTAAGAAGTAATGCTCAGAAGCATACCAACACTATTGGGGTTTACTAAATGGGACAATATACCTATGGGAGGTGGTTAGCATGTGCAGGCTGTTTCTGACTTTCTTTCAACAATTCAATGTTCAGCAGTCTGAAATTATTAGTTTTGAAATCTTAAAAGAAACCAAAGGTCTAAGCTTTGAGGCATATCTGTTACTTAAATGGTAAAAAAAAAACAAAAAAAACACTGATTTTCTGCAATATTCAACAGCGTTCAACATGTGTTACATGCAAAATTAACTTAGGAATCCGGACAAATCACTGTGACTGGGGCACAGTGGGGAACTGGGTGATTGGGGCTTGCAGCTGCTTGGATTGTTGTCCTGGGAAATTTGATGTCAGAATTAAACATTTTGTAAAAAGAGTGAATGGTGATGTAGTAGGATGGCATCTGGAAATGCAGGTGGCTTTATGTACTGATTATTTGTACTTCTGATCGCTCACATTGAGTGAGGAGTCTTCCCCCTTGACTATCAACTTTCCCTCCAATTTTAACACCAGTGTTTAAGTTTTGTACATGAGTGGAGCAAATGAATTAAACCAGGCATTAAGGAATAATTTGTAAATGGGCTGTATAGGTGATTAATCTTTTATCTGCTATAAATGTTAAAAAAAACAGCAGGCAGTAATGTACACCAGTATGGCCTCCGTGCTAAATATTCACCTGGCCATAGCCCTCTGTAATTTTGCAGGAAATGATCAGTTTCCACAATTTGGGGGCAGTTTAACCCATAGTCTGTAGGGAAACCAGAACTGAACCTGATAATAATACACATTGAACAGAATATTTCTGAAAGAGTAATGTATCCACAGTATTATGTCAGTACATCTTTAGCTCAGTACAGCAAAATGTAAAGCCAGTGTCACAGAAGGCATTATCTGGCCTTCTTTTCCAATGGGTAAATGTTTATATAATGGCGCTTGAAGCAGTTTGTGATACAAGATTACAATCCTGTGGATTTGAATTGTGATCAGTTTAGAGAAATTTAGCGCATTCTTTCAGAAACAGTAGTAGAAATTGGCTCGTCCCTTATACCAAAGGAGGGAAAAATAGGAGAAAGAAATAATAGCAATGGCTTCCTCTGCATTGATTACTGTAAACAGTATACAGTACATTCAACATTGTACTTTAATCTTGAAAACTAATAAATGAATAGCGGACAAAAATGATTCTATAAATATTCATTCACTTGTATTTCTTAAATATATAAATATATTCACATAATCAGAGTGAAGAAATTATAATTTACATACAAAAGGAGAAGACTTTATTGAAGCACAACAAAACTCTTCCACATTGAAATGTACAGCATGCACCATGTAGATCAGCAAGGTTTCCACCATCAGTAGATATAGGGGTATATACTGTACATCAAGCTGAAAAGGGGGCAAAAATGTGTGGTTTCATACTTTTTGTAGGCAAAAACACTTCCACAAAAACAAACCTATAATCATCCGTCAGGCAAAAATAGCAAACATTGTCACATAAAAAGATAGCAAATTTGTACCTGGAAAGTCAAGAATTTTCATCCACAAAATGAAAGATGAGAATTTTCAGCAAAATGCAAAAAGGTCACTGGCAGAATTGCTGAATACAAAAATGAAATAGGAAAAACAGTGACATCTTCAAGACCTTGATACATATGCCCCATAATGTGCTTATGGGCACAGTGTTTCTATTTTCCCTGAATCCTGTTACATCTCAACATAAACAATAATGAGAACATCTCTGCCTTAGAAGCCATTCAACTGCTCATGCATTGTTATGTTTCTGTAATACAATGGAGCATGCTCGCTTCCTCTTCACATTGTATTGATTACAGAAAATTGCTCATCCATCAAAAAAAGTCTCTATGGTCTGTGCTCCTTTGCACTTCTGGGATCTCAGAGATTCAGTACTCAAATAACACTCTCAAGTGTTCCAGAAAGAATAGATAAGCGATTATGCAGACCAATCATTTTCATCACCTGACTTGCCTTTGTCTCTTTTACCATATAGATTTCATCTGTCTAATTCATATCTGGAGGAACAGAAAACACAGGTGTGTGTCAAGCTTCACTTCTACAAAGATATTTAATTATGCGACTGTCAGAGGAATTTTCATTAGATCAGCTCAGAGCTAGTTTTATTTTTGTTTCAAAAATAACCTGCATAAAAACACATTTCTAAATGGGAAATCTTATCAGTGTTTTTGTTCTACATTCCACAATAATAATTTATCATATACTGTGTAACAGAGATACTCAAGTTCAGTCTCAGAGTTTCATTGTGGCCACCATTACATTTTTCTTCTATCCTTCCCTCCTTATTGTCATTCACATTGGCTGCAATGAAGACTTCTTCTGCTAGAAACCTTGCGACTCCCAAAGCCTTCTGTCCCACCTTCTGTCCACAGCCATGGACAAAGAGCAGATGTCATTTTGTCTGAAAGGTATGTACCGATTGCAGACATGGCTTTGTAGACACATAAACAAACCTACCAAACAAACTACGGTTTATTGATGACCAATGACACAGTAATTTCTAGGGGTAGCAGAAATGTTCTCTTTAAAAGGAAACTAAAGCTCATTAGGACTAGGGATGATCATAAGGGGGAAATATTTATCGATAGTGGTTTAAGGCTCCAGTACTGCCTTCTGCCTATTAATTCCAAGGTGATCTCTTCTGCTTTGCTCACCGGTGTGATCCTCTACACTTTCTGCATCCTGGTGGATCTTAAGATGTGTCTAGTACCCTAGTTAGTAGGCCTAAGTCATTTGGGCTTAGAGTGGGAATAAGGACCTATCACTGTTTCCCACAAGATTTGTACTTCTAATCTTAAGATGTGAATGGCAATGACATCCTTTGCTAAACTAACCAAATCTCTCCATTACCTGTTAAAAGCAGCAGGAGGAACAAAGTGAGTGAATCATTCCTAGTGCATTCTGTAGCAAAGAAAGGTGCAGCAGGTGAATATTGTAGGGGGCATGGTAACGAGCAAACCCTGTACCCTGCAGAATCATCCCTCAAGCTGAAATTCCAAGTGGATCTGTAATGCAGGACTCTGCAAATCTTAACAAGTACCTTTAAGGCATAATAAAATGATGCTATAATAATCCATATTTTACTAAACATTTACCTTCTGATTAGCTGAACCTCTGCAGGAAATTTTGGAAACTGAAATAATTCTGAAAATCCAAACTTCATTATTATTTTTCAAACTCTTCATTTATTGCCACTATTTTATACATCGCTGGGTTCCATCCATGATGATGTAGTACCTTTGCTTTGTTGGGGGGAGGTGTGTTTTTTACTCTCAGAAAGCAGCACAAGTAATTATTATTGACAAGAAAAGACAATTTTGTACATAAAAAATATAGCCTTTATTCCATTTGCAAAACTAAGTTTTGTGTGTGGAAACAAAGCTATAATTTTGTACACAAACTTTTGTTTTGTAAAATAATGCAGTGATTGCTACCAGGTTCAATCCCAAAGGGGGCATAGCCACTCTGGCAGGACCACTGCAACCCCATTGCAATCCAGCAGGGTCGTTACCCAGCGATCCTAGTTAATGTCTTTAATTTGGTTCAGGTGAGCACGAGAGGGAGTAATGCTGAGGGGGGAATGAGACGCAGTGCAGTTTAGTTCCTCTACTGCACACACTGACAATGAATAAGCACATCAACGAGTGCCTAACAGTGTCTGCGAACAGAGGCGAAGCATCGGAGGGTAAATTCGGAGTATGCTGAATTACCCCCTTAGTCCCATCTTAAACAGGGAGGCAGACAGAGCATCTGCTGGAAGGATACTCCCACTTAGACTGTAAGCTCTACAGGGCAGGGACCTCAAACATCTTGTGTCAACTGCAACCTAGCACTTAAAGTGATGTATTCTTGTGATATTTTACTTGTATTGTTTAATGCACTTTTCCTATGTCTCTCTATTGTACTTATATTGTTGAATTGTACAGCGCTGCATACATTTGTGGCATTTATAGATAAAATTCTACATGCATACATACAATTAGAGCACAAATGGCCATTGGCCCAAGTCTTAAGTCTTAATATCTTTTAAGGCGCACAGAGAGCAACTGCCATACAGTGCAGTGTTAACCTGTGAATTTCTTACTATGACTGCTATAAAAATGAAGACAGAAGATAGAGGATTCTAGTGAAAGCACACTGTTGGAGGCTCTCAGAAAGGCATGGAAGACAGTTAAATGTATAGGGAACCGAAATGTTCTCATTCCATTTGATTGCTGTCCACGTTTTTCACTTTGTCCTGTCTTTCTGGAACATAACATTCTGCAACCTGATATGATGTAGGTCAGGAAGCATTTCAATGTTAATTCCATGGGTGCAAAACTGGAGTCTAACAGATGTGTGCACTCCGCCTCACAAACTCCCAGGTGACTGCAGAGCCTCTTGTAAGCTGATACAGTCAGCCATGTAAAAGACTCCAGTGGGAAGTGAACCTGTAATCAGCATGCATTTGTGCTGTCAGGTATGGTATGCACAAATCAAGTGTCGGGTTTTGTTGGATATCAAGTGGTTTGTGTTTTTTTCATTTGTACTGTAGACTGCAGTTCCCTCAGTCCTATGTGGTCACCTGATAGGTCTGTATACATGAAAGTAACCCAATTAGAATAAAACAATATCAGGAACCAACATACAGATTGGAAGCCGTGGATAAAAACACAAAATGGACACCTGGGATTCTCTCAATTAACATAATCTATTTATTATAAGAAACATTATATATTTCAGCAGCAAATGCAGTATATAACTTACACAGACTTAGAAAAGAGGAAGAGTTTAGACATCTGTGACATCTGTGATTTTACACAATCATTATTCCACATCTCAACAACTTCTTCATGGGACTTTACTCTGACAACTGGGATCCCAACCTGGATGTCCACCTGCAGCCTCTGGTATATACATCTTTATCAATCCTTGGAGGCAAAGTGCTGCTACACTTATTGTTACAGGAGCTAAACTAGCCTAGCTACCACTGTGGGACTTTATACCTTGGGTGTTTCTTCGTCAGTAAGTGCTTTGGTTTTCTAATTTCACCAGCATCTCCTAGTGCAACACCATCAGGGGTATTCATCAACAGCATCCAATCAGACTTTGTCTTTAAAAATGTTAGTTCCCCTCTACGACTGACTGGTTGCTATGAAGTCTCTGGAAAGATTACCCTATTGATGAATCCTCCGTATGTGTCTTCTTTTGATCTGCTTCCCACTGAGTTCAGTTTTATATGCCACAGCTGTTGGGACCCAAATGACATCACCAGAGAACTAAATAGCTCAGGCACATTCAGGAACCCAAGAAAAACATGTGCAGAGAAGGATAAAACAGTTCACTCAACTGTAGTGAAAAGGATACAAACCCATTTATTGCAGTGTCAAAGTACAATGTTTTGAGTATATAAACAAATTTCCTTGAGTCAACAAAGTGCTGTTTTTATGGCATATCCCTATAATTTATTATAAATTAATTCAGAGTTTATAATTTTGTATATTCTATTATATAACTTGAATTAAATCTCAAGAATGTAAGAAACAGGATCTTGTGCCTTACAAAGAAACAAAACACCTTTCCCATTTACTGACCTCAGGTTACACCAGTGATCACATCCACTTTGTACCAGCATTTCTTCAAAGTAAAATGCCTGTGGAGAATAGTGGACATGCCAACCAGAGCTACCTGAGGTATGGAAATGGCAGAATGGCTCGGGAGTATTCATACAGTTTGCCTTACCCCTACCATGTGAGTAGGAATATACTGACAGAAAGTGAGATTTTCATGCTTCATTTAAAGATTTAGGGGGTTATTCAGGAAGCTCCGAAGTGAGGTGCGTAGTGTTCGCTTCACTTCAGAAAAACTGACATGCGCATGCTGATGTCCTGCACGCGGACATCACTATGCGCATTAAAGGGATTCCCCTCCCGGTGAGAGCACTCAAGTCTCCTCGCGGGAGGGGAATCCCTTTAATACGCGTGCTGATGTCCGCGCGCAGGACATCAGCATGCGCATGTCAGTTTTTCTGAAGTGAGGCGAACACTACGTGCCTCACTTCGGAGCTTCCTGAATAACCCCCTTAGGGTGGTAATTCAGGAAAGATCGAATTAACTTTGCAAAGCTTCTCATCACTTCACCGAGTCGGGTACGCGCTCACTGGTCCCCTGCACTCGGAGATCAGCAAACACTTTAAAGGTACTTTGGCTCACCTCACGACCATTCGAGTCACCGAGCCGAGCCGAAGTACCTTTAAAACGTTCGCTGATCTCTGCTTGCAGGAGACCAGTGAGTGCGTACCCAACTTGGCGAAGTGATGAGAAGCCTCGCAAGGGTACTTCGATCTTTCCTGAATTACCCCCTAAAACCTTTAAAAGATCAAAAACAGAAAAAAAAGAAAAATACTATGGCATATCAGTTATTCCTACAGAGCACTTGTGAAATTGTCATTGCATTACTGATTTTTATTGCTTTGTTGGTGATATCAGCCATCTTTTATCTCCTACTTGTCTCATAGTTTCCTTTGGAACTCAAAACCTATTGTCTGAGAAAGCCTAAGAAATTAAAACAAAATTAATTTTTGACTTCAAATATTATCATTTCCAGAAATCTCTCTGGATTTTTGAAAGCCCAGATTAAACAGTATAAGAGGTATACGGGACATTATCATTACATTTGCTGTCTGTTTAAGAATGCCACAGAGTCACATGCTTTATTTTCCACTCTGCATTACTATTCCTGGCTTCATTTGCTGAGACCTGACGTGTGTCATACACAGTGTCACATTTGCAGGCTGAAGTGATTATCTTGAATAGATTTTATTATGAACAGATGCTCAAATGTGCATATTTTTATTCCATCTAGAGATAACATTTTCACAGATAACACAATCCAATCTTTAATCTACAAATTAGATTTTGGCAGTAATCATTTTGTGTTGCCAAAGATAATGTGCTTTTGTTTGCAGGTTTTTTTCCTTGATTTTCTCAAGACTCAATATCCAGAATTCTAAATGGAAATCTGATGGAAACTGGTGTTTGTCAAGTAAATTAAATATAGGCAGAAAAGGCCATTCAATCACATATTTTTTTTCTGTTATTCCATTCCCAGAGATTAGGGCAAATACCAATAAAAAAAGTAAGATATATGATGGACAAATAAGGGGGGGAATTCACCAAAGTGTGAAGTGAGATGCGGATCCTTCAGCTCACTTCGCACTGACTGATCTGCGCTCGCTGATGTCCTGCACACGGACATCAGTGAGCGCATTAAAGGGATTCCAGTCTCGGCGAGAGCAAAAGAGTCACCTCGCCGAGACTTGAATCCCATTAAAGCGCTCGCTGATGTCCACGTGCAGGACATCAGCGAGCGCATAACAGTCAGTGCGAAGTAAGGCGAAGAATCCGCACCTCACTTCGCATTTTGGTGAATTCCCCCCAAGGTGTTTTCGAAAAGATATTAGGCAAACTATTGATCAAAGCTGGAACCATATTTGATTTGGTTCTGCTCAAATTTTTTTGAACTATTGATAAAAAAAAGATCTTTCTTTCTCAGGTTTTTGTCATTTTTTTAAATGTATTTTTGAGGCCTTTTTAGCTCTTTACAACATATCAAAGCTATTTTAATGGGACTTTTAAGGGCTTATTCATCAAAAGGGAGAATCCAACTGAATTTTCTTCACATCAGGTTCCGATTCTCTAATTCTTATTCATTAAACACAGGATTCTCATAGCAAAGAAGCAACAACGTTAGTAGCCATCTCCTCTATAGTGTGGCATCATCAGTTGGACAGTAGGAGCCCAAATATCAGCCCCCTGATTTGCCATTTTAATCTGGTGAAGGAAAAATGGCAAATGAGACACAATACACTTTGCTGAATTCCCTACTGTGCCAGATTCCAATGCTTGATGAATAGGGAAATTACTTGTGCACAGGCACACAAAGTAATGCAAAGAGCTCCGTAAGTCCATGACTGTCATATGCATCGGAAAAGATGTTTGCTCAATATGTTAAGATCAGGAAGTGGTGAATAAATGTGAATTTGGACTTTTACAAGTGCTGGTCAACGAATTAGAATAATTTGAAATAGTGCAATCATGAAATTC
>WMED01017233.1:0-13072 GCA_019650415.1 Pipa parva | reverse complement strand
AAAAAAAAAAAAATGCTTACTGATTGTAAAAATACAATTTTATGATTTTTTTTTTAGTGGGAAGGAAATTTGTTTAAACAAAGATAATTACAAAGATTGAAAAATATTTTGTTTAAAAATTGCCATAAGTTATTCGAGACATAATTAGGCGAGTATGAAACAGTAGGAATATGCAGCATTCATAGACCAGACCTTTTAATGCAGGGGTTGGCAACCTATGGCTTGCATATGGCTCTTTTGATGGCTTCATCTGGCTCGCAGACTGCAACGGGCAGTGTGCACGCATGCAAGCACCGCTCGTTACAGTTTGCCAGCTGAATGCCGACAGGTCTTGTAGAGACATAGCTCTCTCAGTGCTTCCGGGTTCCTAGCCAATCCAGAGCCGCTGACGTTATGTATAACGTGGTTGCTTACCAGTCCGGAGTCGCTGACTACACATATGACACGGTTGCTAACCAATCCAAAGTCGCTGATGTCACATATGCCGTCAGCTATACCAAATTCAAAAGGGGCTGAGCTTAGCCACAGTTAATATGGCTCAGCCAAAAATGTTGCTGACCCCTGTTTTAATGCTAAATTTTTTTGTTGGAACACAAACATCATCCAACCTAATAGTTTTTGATTTGTGAGTTTCGAAAATAAAGTATTTCAAAAGCCACAAGTGGTGTTCGGAAAGCAAAAAACAAAACAAAAATCTATAGCTCACAGTAATGGTTTTAACATAAACACAATATGCTAAATCCAGCTTACAAATTGAACACAACTTAACAGTTCCCTGTTCTTTTATTCGCAAAGGAAAAAAATTCCTTAGACTTCTAGAGATTTTGCAATAAAACCAAACATCTTAATCAATTTTCCTGGGCCTTTATGGCAAATATACATGATTTCCCATTCCTTATCCTTTAGTTTTATCACTTAATTCCTTTCTACAACATTTCCTTCATTTGATCTTATCTTTTTTTTTTTTGGAGAAAAAAATCAGAAGCCATCTTGTATCATCTAGATAAACAAACCACTTTGCTAAGACTTTACTACACTCAAACATCCTACGACAATCTTCCTTCCCTACAATCCCCCTACTCTACATTCAATTTACCCTTTTCAACATTCTAAAAATCCAACTAAAATGAAGGCCCTAATTCATATAAAATCACTAGAATTATTTGAGATCTTTTTGCTGACAGTGAACTGAAAACATCTGATCACTAAAACTGTCTCAACTATTCAATACATGGAATATTTCTATAAACGTAACAAAATATTAAAACGCTTTCAGTTTTGCAATATTCCCAAAGGAAGTTTGGCTAATGTTTTAAATTAGAGAAAAAAAGTTTAATATGCATCTATATATATATATTAGTACTTCTGTAACAGTAATTATTTGCTAAAGAATTTGTAATATTTCCAACTATGAAGGCTAAAAAATGTATTTGCTGGGCTTAACCATGAATATTGAAATACATTTTGATAAATAATGTCAAGGGGTATCTTTACATACACACAGTCATAGATATTTGGTGTATCAACAAATACTATTTCATTTTAAACATTTTTGTTCCTGAGAACTTGTTTTTCATATAAAATGCCTTTAAAGTAGGATTAAAATGATCTCGTTTTCTCCCCCATTTTATTACCAGTCTCTTTAATGCTGTACAAGATAAAAGTTTATTAAAGGAGAACTAAAGTAAAAAAAAAAAAAAGAACTGTTAAAATACTTACCTTATACACAGCCGAATGATTCCAGTCACAGCACGAGCTGTGCTGTAATTAGCCAGCACCCGATGCTTCCCCTGATGCTTCTCCATAGTGCTGGCATTTCAAGGCTTAAACATCATCACTTTCATTGCAGGGGCCAATGAGAATGCTCCCTGCAATGAGCGTCACGATAAAGAAAGGGGTGAAGCAGGAAGAAAAAGCTGCGCGCTGGCTTCTCAGTCAGCCAGCGCTGTGAAGGAAGCATCAGGTGCCGGCTAATTATAGCACAGCTCATGCTGTGACTGTAATCAATCAGCTCTGTATAAGGTAAGTATTTTAACTGTCCTTTTTTATTTTAGGATTCCTTTAATGCTTAAAATATCAGGTACAGGATAAACTTTTTCAGCCATTCAGAATTTTACAAGCCTTCAATCAAAACTAAAAAAATTTTTAACTCGTGTTTTGCAAATGCCTCATTCGATCTTTTAGCTTCGCTTGATGGCTGGCTACAGATGAGGAATATATAAAGGTGCATATTCACCAAAGGCCATATTGGTAATGTACCTTTATTGCTTGTGCTATTTCAGCAGTTTTCTACATGAGCCATACTATCAGTTTTTGCACCTGATCCCTTTAATAAAAGTGGATACTGAGGAGATTGAGAAGGAAAACTGTGAGCATAACCAACAAAGTATTGCAGCACGAACATTACCTCCATCCTGATTTGATATATATTTCCAAAACATATAAAGGATTACAAAAGTCTGTTATAACTAAACATTATAAAAAAAATTAAAAAAAAAAAGTTTCAAAATGAAATTTCTTTTTTTTTTTTTTTTGAAGAGAGGGGGTCTACCTTTTAAATCAGCAAATGACTAAATTAGGGGATGGCAACCTATGCTTCTTGAACCATACGTGGCTCTTTTGATGGCTGCATCTGGCTCTTTGATTGTAACGAGCGTTGCTCACATGCAAGCACCGCTCGTTACAGTCTGCCGGCTAATCGCCGGCATGCTCTGTAGAGAGAAAGCTCTCTCGGTGCTTCTGGGTTGGTAGCCAATCCGGAGCAGCTGACATCACCACGCTTCCGGGGGTTTTTTAGTCAATCCGGAGCTGCTGACGTCACATATGATGTCAGGGACTCCAAATTCTAAAGGACTGAGCAGAGCCGCACATATATGGCTCTCTCAGCCCAAAAGGTTGCCGACCCCTGGACTAAACTGTAGGTCTTGTGTGACCAGGCATTTAGAATACAGTTGTATTGTAAAATAAATGGCATCAAAATTTCAAAATATATTTATGCGGTTACTACAACTTTTCTTAAATTGGACATACCTTAGTCACTTATAAATACTGCATCTGGTATCATAAACTGGTTAAAATAAGGTGCTCCACTATTAATTAAAATAATAATAAAAATCATTATTATAAATATAATTACCTTGTATACAAATTTGTTCTTCCTTGATAGGAATGGTATGTTTAGATAAATAAATCTCGATTCCAAATTTAACAACTCATTTACACAGCCCTACCCCACTAGTGTTGGAGAATGTCATAAGGGCTTATAGAGATTCGGCAGGGCAAGTTTAATATTTTTTTTCGGGGGGGGGAATGAAACTTTATGTAGCCCATGTACTGTTTAAAGAATTCAGTACAGTCAGTAGAGGTATACAGCTGAAAAACACTAGTAATTTTACAGTCGTTTTAAGTATTCGTGTCGAGGATGAAAACATTTTTAGGACGAAATTTATTAAACTTGGAAAGACCGCTCAGGGTGTTTCCGAGTTTACCGAGAGAAATATTGCACTGTTCTTTTCTTTTGCATTTTCGAGTTTTTCAATCTTGGTTTCCCAAAATTTTTGATGGAATGGTAGCCAGGCTACTAATGTAAAGTCTGACTACCTTTCCATTGAAAAAAATTCTAAAAATCGAGATTGAAAGAGTCGATCTCAAAAACATCTCCTGAGAACAATGCGAGATTTCACTCGGTAAACTCGGGAAGACTGAGAACGGCCTTTCTGAGTTTAATAAATTTGGCCCATTATTACTGTGCATTTGTACTGATTCTTGCCTTTCACTGACCAAAATGTAAGTAGAATGGTCAAATTCCAGCTATTTACTTTCTCATTGAAAGTGTAGATAATTACTTGAAATAAGGTCAAAACAAAACAAAACAAAAAAAAAAAAGTAAAAATCTATAAACCACATATATCACACCTTCAGATTAAGATTGTGGGTGCTCGTTAAATTACAAGCCAATGTTTTGTGCATGAGTGACAAGTGCAAAATATAGAGAATACAAATGAATTCTAGGAAACACATACAACTGTAAACAATATGACTTCGTTTCATAGCAAAATGACTTTAGAAACTGTTAATTGCATGTGCTGGCCAGACTTATTTTATACTTAATTTCTATTAGACAAAAGAAAAAACAACACTGTCTGGAGCTCTAATTTTTGTCTGTTTTCCCATACCAACACTGTCAGTAAAGTACCTGTGTTTACTATAAAAAGGTATAGGCCCTAATTCACCATAGTGCGAAGTGAGCCGCGAAGCGGTCGGCTCACTTCGCATATGGTATTATGCGCCTGCTGATGTCCGCGCACAGGACATCAGCATGCGCATAACACCATGTGCGAAGTGAGCCGAACTCTTTGCGGCTCACTTCGCACTATGGTGAATTAGGGCCATAATCTTTCAGTGCCAAAATTTAGTTAAGCTTGTTGCAGATTTCTAATGCTTTTTTATAAACCTGAGTGACATCATCCATATCTGTAAGTAGAGAAAAACTGTTGTCTGCAAAACGGTTACGGTAACGTTTCAGGTTTTGCGGACGAGGACTTTTCTGGAGTCCCTCAAAATCCTGCAGATACAGGATATTTTCAGCTGAGACACAACTACGTATTCGCTGTTTTGTTGACCTCCCGCCTGTTAATTCAAGAACATCAAAAGAGTCATTTGAAAGTACACTGTCGTCGCTAATCACACTGGATGGACGACTGTAGCTTCGAGATAGACCTTCACCTGGCATGAGCCCATCTTTCATACATTCCAATGATGGTCTGGGGAGACTCAAAGAGGAGTCTGTGTTGCTGCTTGAGTATTTACTGTTGTGCTTTAAGATGCCCTTTCTTCTGTATGATAGACTATGGGACACTGTTCTCTTTGCCTCACTGAAAACACGTGAAGCAATAATGCTTTCTGGCCCATCATTGTCTAATAATTCAGATGACTCACTTCGCTCAGGGGAAGAGTAATAGCCAGATTCCCTCTGTGGAGTCTTTTTTAAAATGCCTTTCTTTGGCATAGATGTGGTGAGCTTGGAATCATATATCACAGGCATTTCAAGGTCTTCTGTGCTGTTCGGAGATGTGCTCGAGCGCCCTTTCTCACCATCACTTTTATATGTAGGGGATAATATAGGACTCGCAACACCTTCAATATATCCAGCACTATGAGAACGATACTCACTGTTTCTTTTCTTTAATATTCCTTTAGGTCTCTTTGAAATGGTAATTGGTGAAGTATCATCAGGAGCGTCCTGCAAAGACTGGGCAATATCATTTTCTTTTTTGGATTTCTTTAAAGATCGTTGACGCTCCAGTGAAATTTCAGATGGCTTTGAAAGGCACTTACTTTTATTTTCAGTTTCAGTCTGCCTGCTGGTGGAACACTGATGCCAGTTCATAAACCTGGTAAGCAGTGGTGATTCAGAGTCTCGTAAAACATCACAGTCACAGACACTGCTTTTATAGCTCCAGTTAACCCACCAATGGTTAGCAATATCTTCAATTGTTGCCCGGCGTTCAGGATTCACCATAAGCATCCACCTTATTAGTCCACGTGCATCTGTAAACAAAATACTTCAATTAAACCCCCTAAGAAGCAATAATATTAGACTAATGAGTCTTGTATGTTATAAAACAGATAGCAAACTATAAACTAGTGGTTGCAAAACCTGGCTTCCCCAACAGTGCATGTTTTGTAGATATCCACACAGTGGCACAGGTGAATTTCCCCTTTAATGACCCACCTGTGCTACTGTATCGATATCCACAAACCTACAATGTTAGTGAGGCCTGAGAATAAGTTTGAAAAT
Source organism: Pipa parva (assembly GCA_019650415.1). Taxonomy (NCBI): domain Eukaryota; kingdom Metazoa; phylum Chordata; class Amphibia; order Anura; family Pipidae; genus Pipa; species Pipa parva. The sequence continues at coordinate 7,272 of WMED01017233.1, read as the reverse complement.
CACTGCTGTCTGTAAACAATAAAGTTGTTGGGAAGAAGACTTGATGCAGAGAAGACACGTTTTAATACATATTATGTTTATTAGGATCATGTCGAGCATGGGATTATAGAAGCTATACAGTTACAGTGGATTACTGCTTGAACATGTGCTCTACAAATAATTTAAGGTGGTTTAAAGAAAAGAAAAAAAATTATTCATCCTCAGAAAATGAATCCAGGCAGATTGTAACGTGTTTAGGTTAGGGTGCAGGCTCACATGTATATCCTGTTATAATTGGAAATGGCTTTGTCAGCTTGTATATTAATGACACGTTGGTAGTGATACCTGTCACAGCATGTGATTTCTGCCCACACGTTACCTGATGGCTGTGTTGGCTCGCGGTATTCTCCGCTGCTTATTTGCCTGATGAGATTTTTATGATCAAAACCATCAAATGGCATTGTTCCATAAACCAGAGTGTATAGAAGTACCCCAAGGGCCCAGCTGTCAACCTAAAATGCAAAAAAATAATTTGTGTTATCTAAGTTAAATACATTGTGAGGAAAGATGGGTATAATTACCAATTACAAAATTTTTTTTACAAGTTTAATTGGTCCCGTGTTTAAATCCTAAAAGACATGCATTCCTTGTGAAATGCAATGATTATCACCATATATTTGATTGTAAAATGCTAGAGTGGTGACAGTAAGGCTGGGCTCACACAAGCATATGATGTGCAGCGCATCAAACACTCGTGTGAAAATAAAAAATAAAAATACAATGGGGCGTTTTAATAAAATTAAATTAAAATAGCAAAAGTTGAAATGCAAAACTAAATCTTTTTACAGAACGTTTAAAATAAAGTGAAATGAAACCTTAGTTAAAGATTATTAAAGTACACAGTATGTCTTTGGGAAATTTGTAACATGTGAGTGGTTACGGTTGTACACAATCAATTCTACCCGTGCTGCAACCGGGTGAAATTTATTAAACTCGGAAAGAACTCTGGGTCTTTCCGAGTTCACAGAGAGAAATCTGGCATTGTTCTCGCGAGATTGAGTTTTTCCATCTCGATTTTTCAATATTTTTGATAGGAAGGTATAGCCATGCTACTAATGTAAAGTATAACTACCTTTCCATCAAAAAAAATTTGAAAAATCAAGATTGAAAAATAACTCCATCTTGAAAAATCTCACAAGATTTCACTCGGTAAACTTGGACGGACCCCAGAGCGGTCTTTCAGAGTTTAATACATTTCGCCCAGTCCATCTGACGGGACCCTTGCCAAACTGAAACGCTTGGCTCCTTGATATTAAACAATAGTTTGAGCAGCAGAACGGTTCATGATGCTCTTCCCTCAGGACAACATACCTCAGGGCCTCGATAAGGTCTGCCGTTTACTATTTCAGGGGATGCATAAAGTGGGCTGCCACAGAATGTCTGCAGAAATTTATCTTTTTCATAAAGATTTGAGAGACCAAAGTCAGCAATCTGCAAGAGAAAGAATAATGTTATTACCAACTTTGTATCTACAGCCATCTTCTCTACTAAATGAAGAGCTCCCTTTCCCTCTCTCTCACACACACAAACTTACTAATTTATGTCATTTATTAGACAATAACATTTATTCCTAATGTTTGAAGATATTATTACGGTTCTATTCATATTTTTACATTTGTCTTTTACATGGTAGATCATTTGAACAAAAAACTTTAAAGAAAATAGTTAGAGGAATGACAAGTACAAACCAAAATATTTAAATATCAAATTAAATTTATACGTTTCAGCTGTTTACTTGTCAACTGCTGTTCAACCAATGGTAACAGCACATGCTAAAATGTATTTTTTAGGAGACTAATGAAAGAGAGATAATTTTTACCAATAAAGCTTGCCTTGATTCAAGCATAAAAATGCAAGAGCCAACCATCACCCAAAATCCTCAATATAAAACAATTCCAGAGTCTTTTAAAGTTGTTATTGTTAAAAGTCACTTCATTTATTTAACAAGGAAAGAAAAAAAGCCTGGTCAAATTACAACTACATACTCTGCAACCTTATTCCCAGGCTCATGTTGCCTTTAATTGGCCTATATGGCTCAATCTTATCAATCCACACTGGCTTGTTAGCAGGAAGTTACTGTTCGGTCATAAGAAGTGTGACTTGTCAATCAGTAGTGAAAAAAAAAAAATATATGGACCCTTTCCAAAGGCAATATTTCTAGGCTTGTCACTAAAACGTTCCTCTGGCTTAAAATTCTTCAAGGGTCTTGGCCAAAATTGCACCCTATTATTTCTTAAGAAAACACATTCCCTTAATGGTGTGGAATGTATCAATGTGGATCTAAAAGCATGATATATTTGTTTTCTCATGAAGGAGTAAGTACATTCAGCAGCCATGTTTTCCTTTACAGTCATTCAGGAAAACATTATTTACATTAATGTCCACTCCCATCCTCAGAGACTGATTTTTATCAGCTCTCCCCATTAAAGCTGTCAGAGCCGCTGAAATATGATTAATAGAATGCGTGATTACTTCATACTTTTGGCACTTAAAAAGCACCATTTGTTGTATTGAAAAAAAAAATTCAAGGGTAAAATTGTCTTTTTGAAAGATTTTAAAAGTATACATCGTATGTTTATTGATACCTGACACAAGCTGGAAACTAGTTCACTTTCTTTTAGAAAGTAAGTGTTCTGCTCTGATATCCGAGGCAGTAGAGTTGTGCACCATGTTAGCCATAGATTTATGCAAAGACAAGAGAGTATAGGTGATACCTTTTATTGGCTAACGAGATAGATGGTAAATGTAAGCTTTCCACACTACTTAGCTCTCTTCTATCTAGTATAGGTGATACCTTTTATTGGCTAACGGAATAGATGGTAAATGTAAGCTTTCCACACTACTTACCTCTCTTCTCTCTAGTATAGGTGATACCTTTTATTGGCTAATGGAATAGATGGTAAATGTAAGCTTTCCCCACTACTTAGCTCTCTTCTCACTAGTATAGGTGATACCTTTTATTGGTTAACGGAATAGATGGTAAATGTAAGCTTTCTCCACTATTTAGCTCTCTTCTCTCTAGTATAGGTGATACCTTTTATTGGCTAATGGAATAGATGGTAAATGTAAGCTTTCCACACTACTTAGCTCTCTTCTCTCTAGTATAGGTGATACCTTTTATTGGCTAACGAAATAGATGGTAAATACAAGCTTTCGAGGCTCCTAAGGCCTTTTCATCAGGCAATAATATGGAACTGAGAATAAACCTATGGACTAATGGCCCAAATTAACCCTCTCCCACAGTTTATCCTGTACTGCAATTTGATGAATTGTTTAACTACATTGCTTTAATTCACATTTTTACAACTGGTCAACAATCCAAATGGGTGTCGAACAGATAACATCTGTACCAGTTTGTGACTTTGTAGTTTTGCAATGTTGTTTCACTGATAATATCTCACTATATAGCATTAGTTTTTGTTGTTGGATTGATTCGAATTTATTGCTTTGTTCCAGTGTGTGATTTTTTTGATGTCAGGATGTCAAACTGATAACATTTAGCCATGATGTACCAGTTTCTGTATAAAATTGTCATTCTCAGTTCCATATTATTGCCTGATGAAGAGGCCTTAGGAGCCTCGAAAGCTTGCATTTACCATCTATTTCGTTAGCCAATAAAAGGTATCACCTATACTCTCTTGTCTTTGCTCTGATATCACTCACAGATACTTTATAATAGGTTACATTTTTTAATTTTAATTTATGAAGTTCTTTCGTTGTATGTTTCATTGGTTTCTTAAGAGAGGTAGATGCCTTTATCGGTTACCAACCAAACAGAGCACCCAATATCTGGGGCTAATAAGGGGGCTGCACTACTCGTATCTATGGAGACAACATCTACCGTGGCATGCAATAAGGTGTAAATACCAATAAACAGTAAAAAGATGGGTATTAGTGGACAACAAGTTATACATTTATTTTTCTGATCAAGGGGTAAAATATCCAATATTTTTAAAGCTAAAGATATGTGTTTCAGAAAGCTGCATTATTATTCCTTGTATAAACATGAGCATCTGACAGCATTCAAATAAATGCAAAAAACTTTGTAGAAGGAAGGGTATCATAAAAAAATGCATCAAAAACATGACAATAAAAGCTTTTCAAATAGGCGTTACTGGTCTAAATCAGAAAATCAGACCTGGGCATTGTATGGCCCTCCAACCATCTCTGACCGGGTGGGATTTGGCCAACCGCCGTAGGCACCGGCAAGCTAGGCACACCACTCTGGCCCATACAAACCACCCAAACCTTTCGAGCTGCGCCATGAGAAAACTAATTGCCCGCCCCTGGTCTAAATAGTAAAAAACACTGTTTCTCCATCATTAACGAAGCCAAAAAAAGATGATACATTTTATAAATATCCTCTGCAAGGCAAGGTCATGTCTGTAATCATCAGCAACATCTTGACGAGGCAATAGCAGGATCGTTTTATGCTTAATGTCAATACCTTGCACTTGTGTGCACTTAAGTAGTGCTCAGAAATGGAATGAGTCTGCAAATTTGGCAATGTTAAACAACACAAGTGCTGTAAATTACATTTTACCCACTAAAGCTTTTACAGGTAAATTCATCAACATGGGCAACCCTGTACAGAGGTCAAGTTACCAATAGCAACCAACCATATGTTAGCATTTACTAGTATAGGGGAACTAGAATTATGAAAGATGACTTCTAATTGGCTGCTATGGGTTACGAGACCTCTTTAAGCAATTATCTTTGTTGTTGAATTCCCCTGTATAAATGAAAGATGAAGAACGAGCTTTCTTTTCCTTCTGGAGAGGCCTTATCCCTAATCAGTCTCTAGGTCTCAGACGTGCAATTTTCTGCAGCTTAATCCTATGGCATGTCACTCTCTGGCTAGAGCTACCTGCCTTCACCACAGAAGGACCAAAATGTCAGAAAGAAGTGCCGTTCTATGCCTGGGTGAGCTTGCAAGATACTTCTCACAACCCAGTAGTTGAGGTGAATCATGTCAATGTCCACAGGCTTAATTAACTTCAGTTTTAATTAATAGGTGAACTGGTCTCCACACATGCAGTATCCCTGGAAAAGGAGAGTGATTTTTTTTGTGAGATTTTCTAACAGTTTAGCAAGCAGCCATCCGACTGTTCTACAGCTTCAGGTAAAGAATTCTGAATAACAAAATAAGGTCCGTCTTGGAGGTATTATTACAAGAGCATTCCTTCTACACCACGGGACACATATTCTATTAAATGAAGGACTTTGTTGTTTGACCCTTTCCAGGTGAAGCTGCATTGGTAAAAGGTCTGGAATGTAGCAGTCTGGAACTAAGCGCTAAGGTCAATCCGTGTCAAAAATGACACACGGGGGGTCAAATAGAAGACGTCATCCAAGTCTACTGAGCTCGCATCAATTGTACTGTATTCAGATTTCTTTACATATAGTTATTTAACTGCTTCACAAAGTAAGAAAAAAACAACATTAAGTAATGGTAAATTTGTTAAACAGCGGTGGGATTAGGTCGTAGAAAATTACACAAACATCTTGCCTTAGCCAAACTATGATACATACTCTTAGCTAAATCACTTCATAAAAGTGCTCATTATGGCTATTGTGACAAATAGTCTAGTAGAAAGCCAAACACATGTGGGTATTAGCCCGAGGGTGCCCTAAGCTGCCTATTGAAACCCACAAATTACTTTAATAGCATCGCGTGGCAACGAGTCTATAATGCATGTTAGGCTCTTGGTTTCTGTGGTGTCAAAGTCCCTTCTTCTGATGAGTTAAAACTAAACTATACATAAAAAAACAGGCACATATTTACATAGACTGGTTGTTTTGTTAGTTTTTATGAGGTTTATTTTAGAGGATTATAATTTCCATCTCACCATGTGATAAAATCTTGAAAAACATGTATATTTCACTTGTTCACCATGGGCGTTCCACCCACCAGAAAGGCCAAAGAATGGGGCTCCCCTCTGTCCTGCCCAGTCCTTATGGACAGCTGCTGCAATCCCATTAGATAGACAAGGCAGGACAGAGGGACATATCGTTAGTTTAGGACGACTTCGGATGCGTTCCGCTGATGTTGTGACATCACAGCCCCCCCTAGGATTTACTGCTGTGGACATCCATGTTATTCACATACCTATTTGTTTTTGTAACGTGAAGCATTTGTTTGAAACAACATCACTGCTACAGTTCAATCTCACTTTCCATTCCAAACTACAATCATTAAACCTTTAAAAAAAATGTCAATCAAATACAACAGGAAAGTATTATCCTACCTTTATATTACCATTTTCATCAAGAAGAATGTTTTCCAGCTTTAAGTCTCTATGTACTACGCCATTCTGAAAATAAAAAAAAATATATATATAATCTTAATAAATAAAGATAGATCCTATACAAAAGTGTATTCTATATATTTATTATATACTTTTGGTTTAAGTCATTCACAAGAGTTTTCCAAAGTAGAGTAGCAGACTATTAGTCACCGGCTATGCGGTTTAGGCAGAAATGCCTGGAATCCTTTCTCCTGCAAGGTATAAGAAAGGAGAGGCACTCTTTCCCTGTACCTCATTTCACCTTCTCAGTTTAGAGTAGAAGTAACTTAATCTGTTGCTGCAAACATTTTTACCGAGTGCCAGAGCTGTAAAAACAAATCTAATACCATTCTGGTGCCCCTTTAGCTCGATATAAACACTTGAAGGAGGGGGGAAGAATGTGTTTTTGCATTACATTAGGCTTATCTGAGCTGCATCATTTGTTGTTAAAAAGCATAATGAATATTCCCCTTTGAAAAGATTTCTTTAATGATTTGCAATCTACACTATTTAACTACTAAATGTCCAACAGGCTGAAGATAAGTAATCCAGTAACCGGCATACTAACAATCTCCGCTGCGTGTTTCCAGTTCTCTTGCAGTACTGCAGGAACAGTAGAAATCAGGTTTAACAGTTTGAATGTACGTAACCTTTGTGATCATTACTGGGGTTGAGTGCTACTGTGCCCATTAAACAAAGCCAAATGACCAGCAACAAGCACGATAAGATGCCTAACCGGCTATACATTCAAATACCACTTAATTCATATTATTTGTAGTCCAAAGACTCCTTAATGCCACCCTGTGTGTGTAGTGCCCCTTTAGACTCCCTTCTCTTTACCCTACCCATTGCCCATTGAGGTAGAGTAGAAGGTTTTATAGTAAAGGGTTCAAAAGTGTCCTTAGCTGGTGGGGCAGAGTCACTACCCTGGAGGGACCACCTCCCC
>WMED01017231.1:0-13073 GCA_019650415.1 Pipa parva | reverse complement strand
ATAGATAGATAGATAGATACAGATAGATAGATAGATACAGATAGATAGATAGATAGATAATGACTCTTAATTTTTTATTTACTTCTAGATTTTAAGACACTTAATGATTTTATCCTATGGAGATGATACTGCTTTTTAATTCATAACCAAACAAGACGTGCTATGAGGATGACAATGGACACATGCTTCCCTTTCCCTTTTGTTTCAGAATTGAGCTACATCTGTCAGGGTTCAATCAATAAGGTTGATTTGGTCCCAAGAGAGGGAACATATTTTTAGACCGCAGAAATAAACATAAAAATAAGTAAATGAAAAAATAATTAAATCCAATATCAATTATAATTTAAAGTTGGGAACCAAGGATTCATTAAAGTTAAAAAAGGACTTAAATAGTAATTGCTAATTTTTTTTTTTTACACACAAGTCAGTTGTTAATATAAAAAACATACAAATGGGTACTGCTAACGTTTTTTTTTTTAACAAATATGTCTTCCTCTTTAAAGCCTGGGTTCAGTCGCCTATTCATTTAACTTCTTAAAATGTCTTAAATTGGGTGTTAAAAGTGTTTTAGGTTTTATAAATCAGCTGTACTTTGTGCAGTAGTTCTTACAAAAATAAAAAAAATTGATATAACTGAAGCGAAAATGGACGCTAAATGAAAAATACATTGACCATAAATGGAGGCAATTAAGAGATATTTTTGACATGTAGTTGTCACTTAGACAACTGCTATATGGAAATAATGGAGTAAAAAGAATAGTTAGTCCCCACTGAGAAAAAACTTCACAGGCTAACTTCTGCAAGGACTGATGATCATGAAATTATTCTATGCTTTTATAATGTGTTGCCTCAATTACATAAAGAACACCCTGGAATATTGACTGAAAGATGGGACACATTTATTAAAGTCACATTTCTCATATCTCCAGATATCGCCAGATATCGCCATAGATTTAGCGATATTGGATGATATCCCTGTAGCCCATTTATTATTATGCGGCAATAGCGCTGCTAGAGCGTTATATGCATTTATCCCAGTGATATCGATATCTGTAGAAGCAGTGGTACCGGTTGCGTCTATGGGGATGGATATAGGTATCAATATCCATATAGATATCCATATGTATATCGATATCGATAAGTTACACTTAAAATAAAACTCCAGACTACAGCCCCATTGAAAGTAATGGATAACGCCACCCAGAGAGTGGTGATATATTAAGCAACAGAAATAGCCAAAAAAAAACAAACACTTATCTTAGTAAATAATGTAGAACAGCGTTAAATCAGGAGATATCGATACACAGAGATATCCACTGCGATAATGCCTTCCAGTGCTTTGATTACTAGGCGATACTATCAATATTGCTAAATCCAGAGATAACCAAATTCGTTTTTACAGGGATAAGCAATTCGACTTTAGTAAATGTGCCCCACATGTGACAGAGGGGAATTCACCATTCAGCGAAGTGAGCTCAGAATCCTTCGGCTCACTTCGCAAATTGTGTTATGCGCTCGCTGATTTCCTGCACGCGGACATCAGCGAGCACATTAAAGGGATTCCAGTCTCGGCGAGAGCAAATGAGTTGCCTCGCTGAGACTGGAATCCCTTTAATGCGCTCGCTGATGTCCGCATGCAGGACATCAGCGAGCGCATAACACAATTTGCGAAGTGAGCCGAAGGATTCTGAGCTCACTTCGCTGAATGGTGAATTCCCCCCATAGTCTGGAAGTAAGAGAAACTATAGATTACAATACAGTATACTGCATTTTACGTCTGTACTAGAGTAGAGCAATTAAGTGATAATGTTTTCTCATTAAAGTTAGAACTTAGGTGCGAAGAGACAATTCGCAAGTTTACTTTTTAGTGAAAATTTAGCTACCAATTAAAACACCATTTTTTTAAACATGCTAATATGATTATTCAGTATTAAAACATGATAATAGGTTTCAGTGATATCACAAAATGAGAGAGACAGAAATAAAAGATCTCGGTGTACAGTATTTTGAGGGTGTTTTTTTTTTTTCTCTGAGAAATTGTTTTGTTAAATGAAATACGTGTGCTGGATATTGTTCTGATACATTTCATAGTAGTTTTCAAATAAAATGAAAACAAGAAAAGAGATAACTCCAATGCTCCAGGAAGGGATTTTTTTATTTTTAACTCCCAAGATGCAATCTCCATAGGCACTTTGGTAGCAATACTATGAATCTGAAGACACAGCAATCCCTTCAGGAGTAAGGTTATGAACACAGCTTCTAGTTACAAAAAAAAATGAACTTTCATTGTCTAGCCTAATACAGGATTATATGACATAAAGTTACAGAAGGTAAACTGGTAATAATGTGGTATGCTCTGAATATGATCTATTTATTAACAATGCATAAAAAGGAAACGGATTCATATGCTGTAAAAATAAAAGTATGTGTATTGATGGGCCTTAGCAGCTGGCTATGCAAAAAGAGGTGCAAGATTTTCATCAGTGCCCAAATGATTTACTTTTCTCTGTTTTACAATTTTGTAGATCTCACTTACATTCACTGTTTGTATGGATGTTCTTAGGGTTTTGCATCAAACCTTATCATACACTACTAATTAGCAGCTTCTGGTAGAACTCTACTGTGATCAAATCAGTTTGTGAAAGAAGGGTGGAGACCATTTATTAACACTGTGGCCAAAGCACAATATCTGTTCCTCTTTAGATGTAGATGAATAATTGAAATTATAATGGCGTTGCATAATCAATTAGAACTCCTTTCTTAGCATTTGCTGTCCCTATTTACTCTGATATGTTTGTTTTTAGTTCTTTCTTATCTGTGATCAGCTTTATTATCACAAGGAAACATATAATTGGACATGTAAGTGTTATTTATTATCCTTTATCTATATCATGGAGATATTTGCAGAATAGCTATAAACATTAGTGTTACTTCTAGTGAAACTTTCAACCTGATTTTCACACACAAATGCACACAATGACACTAATCAGAGACCAGTATGTACCTGAAATGTAACAAGAAACCTAGATAAACACAGGAAGAACATACCGTGCAATGTAGATGTTACCCTTGGTGGAACTAAACTAAGGTCTCAGCACTGCAAATGTTGAGATATCATACTGACAACATGATACATCCCTGTATATGAATTATATTTAGCACAGTGCTAGATGCTTTCTAAATTTGTAGCGTATCATACAAATAAGTGTTTCTTTTTTCTGAGTATATAGGAAGGACGTCAAGCAGCCCAGATATCAATGATGTGCTGCTTGCAGTTTATGCTGAGCCTGCAAAACCTAATGGCATCCTGTGATAGTTGCTGTTGGGCATCTAATAATAGAACAATTCAGCAGTGAAATTTCAGAACCTCTCATTCTGTTGCTCTTCCTAAAGCAACATTTTTATATTAGGAAAAAAAAATAATATCCCATATGACAATCCTTTGACATTCATATTATGTGAGAAATTATATGAGAACGAAATTTTCAGTACTGCAATTTTCTTATTTTCTCCTTTTTTGTTTTTTTCTAACAGTTAATATTTCCTTTGTCATAGCTTACAAATCTGAATCCACTAGAGACAAATTTGTTTTCTGTTTTTACAGAATGTGGAAACTAAGCATGGGACTATGTGACTGATATAGGTCAGAAAATCTATTTGTATAAATGGAGTTTAAATGTGTGATCTACACACATCTATATACATATATATATATAGCTCAGTGTTGTACATGCTGTAATCTGATAAAAATATACTAGTTTAATTTTAATGAGGTAGTGGTGACAAGTAACCTATGTCTTTAAAGGAAACCTCAAGGGGAAAAATTCTGGTGCATTCACTTCGCAATTCAAAGGAGCAGAAAGGTAACAGTTCCAGCAAACCCCGATTCTCACAGCAGGAAAAATGCTACACTGCCATTAGGGGAACATCCCCAATTTTTGTGGAAAGCACAAAATCACAACATTTTGGGGTGGTGTTATCCTCCCTTCCCAGATAAAAGGAATTTAACACCACCCTGAAACATTGTGATTCTGTGCACTCCTCAATAAAATAGGGATGTTCCCCTAATGGGAATACAGTTGAGCGGTGTGGTGGTCTTTTTCCTACTTTGAAGGAAATCTAAAACCTTATCTCTGCTTGTACATTATAACATTTAGAGGCCTATTGTGTAAACAGTAACTAGAAGTGGCCCAACCTTATTGAACTGAACTTATTATTTTATAAGACTGTTGTACCTCTGTACATGTACAGTAACATCAATGAATTACTGTCCAATCAATTGAATGTATTTGTTTTGTAATATTATATTATTCATTTATTTCAGTTAAAACTTTCCCTAAAGGACTTCAAGTACTAAAGCAACACATATTTATTATTGTATGTTTTTTTTTTATTTGTTTATGCGCTATTTTCCATGTAATAATACAAAGGATTTAGTGTCTTGTCTTTTTTGTGTCAGAGAATAAGTAACCAGATGGGCCAGAAGATTGCTACTTTCCATTATATTGTTTTATGCATACTATATGTCATTTTCAGTCATCTTAATCCCCTGCTATGTAGGATTTATCATGCCTTACGTAAATCCTTAGGCTATTGGAGTTTAAATTACTTCTCTGATGTCACTCAGATACAAAGAAAAAAAAAAAAGACCGACAATGTTTTTCAGCCTTAGAGTCAGAATCAAAGTTAGGCTAAAGCATTTACCCCTCTGAGAGCAAAAACAAAACACTAAATTCCACTGAAAAACAGAGATGCCCTTCTGTGCACAGTGCTCTCTGTAAAACTTTACAATCATCTCAATTAATGTGGCAATAATTATTCAATAAAAAATACATCTATTATAGGGCATATATATATATATATATATATATATAAATATGACATGTGATGAATTTCTACAAAATTTCTCTTGTGTCATTATTACCTTTAGTAGTGAAAGGGTTACTGCTGACTTCTTTTTTCTACCTTTATTTCTCTATGACAAATAACTGCAGGCAGACATTGATGGTGAATATGTCTTTGTTGCAGCTAAGAAATACATGTAGTATTTATACAGAAACTTTAATCCTCTCTAATGCTTCATTATACTGAGGACGTGTGTGATTATAGAAGAAAGGCGTTCAATGAATCCTAAAAGACTTATTTCCAGCTTGAAGTGGCCATCTGCTAAACTTCATTAAATTTACCCCCTCACTCAAACTGCCCCCAATTTATTGATGATACTTTGGATTGGCAGGTCGGTGGGCACACAGCAGAAGTGGGTAGGCAGTAGGTAGGAAGGGGGTTGTCAAAAATCTACAGCTAAAAAAGAAATCTAGTCTAAATCTACAGTGTGTTGATTTTACTTTCCATCTTGTAGGTATGAAATGACAAAAATAGAAAATACTGTTTGCCTCTGCACACTTGGTGACATCACATGGCATCTGCATAAGACAGTTGCCTTCAAAATAACTGTTCTTTTCTTGACAGTGTATTTCTTATTACAACTACACAGTTATCTCCTGTAGAAATCAAATAAAAAAAAAATACAGTGTGTGGCTCAGTGCATTGGGGTATAATTTCTCTATTTTTACAGTTTTTTAAAGAAGGAACAAAGTGTAGATTTGCAATGATAGAAACCAATGTTTCAATGTAATAAATTGTTGGTAACTAATTATCATATAAAAAAAAAATTCCATCACATTTCCAAAAAATCCTAATGCATAGCAAGCCTGACTAATTATCTGCATGACATTTTGAAAACATAGAGTTTGATAAGCTGGTATTCAATTATGATGTTGAAAGAACCACATTCTCTGTAGTTCTATCATTTTTAGGTCTGATATGCAACAAAATATATTATTTAGTTTGTGTGTATAATAGAAACATCATTTCACAAGAATTGGATTGTTTTAACCATCTGTGTCCCTTTGATACTATAATCATATGTTCATATATAACAGTGCCTGATAAGTCCTTTGTCACAATAAGTATCGTTTGGTTAGTTAAAAAAAAAAGAGGGGAATAGTCATATCAGTGATCATCTTGCTAAAGGTGTGTATGTAAAACTCTACCAGCACAAATAATTAAAGTGATAATGTGTAATCTTTAAGATATATTGCTATTCGTTGGGGACAGATTGTCTTCTGGTCTGCATAACCAGTTGATTTTTTACACATGCCCTACTTATAAAACAGCAAACTATGGCGTAACCCCATTTATTAGGTATTACTTCTAATAGAAATAGGTTTTCAGGATAACAACAGGTTTCTTACTATCCAAATGCAAATGACAGAATTGATTACTCCATCATCATTTACCTGAGGAACATGGTGCAAAGTATGTCTTAAGCACCTACCACTTTTTTGTTTAGCAAGTCTTTCCATCAGGCTACACCATTACATATAGTAATAACTTCCATTCTGTATTGTATGTTTTAATATTCATTCTGGAATAAAATGCATAAACCTTCCCACTTGCTCTCTTAAGATGTCTTTAGATCTCATTTGTGGTTAGAGTAATGTTGCTCATCTAGTGCATGCCTGATTTCCATAAAAAATGGAGATATTCATAATTAGATATGTTTTATATACAGAAATATTTAATTTGCATTGCTTTATTTCCCAATGCATTCATTCTGTAACTTGTCCAAACAATATTTTGTATTTATAATGTATTTAATAAAGGTTGAACAATAAAAACTAAAAAAAAAAACAATGTTACATTCATGATGTTTTTTCTTTTCAATATAAAAACATTCAATACGGAATGTTCTCCCAGACACTAGAAGACTTGGCAACTGGCAATTGTGATGAAACAAAACTACAAATATCATATAGTATTCAAGGCTCTCAAAGCTGTAGCTGAATACGGGTTCAAGAGCTGGCATATTATCTGACCCTAGATGGAAGTGCATTATCTAAAAATAGGTGATTGTGGGTGTTATAACAACCTCTCTAATGCAGCACATCATACTGTAACTGGCAAATGTCATATATTAACACATTGATAGCATTATTGAACATAATTAAAACTAAACCAACACCTATGGATTTTCTAACAAATTACCAACCTTGATCAAATAGTTTTATGAAAGAAGCTGTCTTTTAAATTATTTCACTCTCATCACACTGTTCAGAACAAAAGTGAAATGTTTTCTCTGCATTTCAATAGAAAATTTCTATTTGGTTTAACAACACTGTTTATTTATTTTCCATTATGTAGCCTGTCCATTGAACAGAAAATATCTGTACTCTCTTTCTCTAAGGTGTTTGCAATTCAGACATTTTATTTTGAAATTGATTAGACTTTTCTTTTTGATGAATGTTTTCTACTTTGCTTCTATTAAGGTAAAATATAGTTTAGCTTAATTTAATTGCCTTAAATAGTCTGCTATCATAGATGCTTATTATTATGAGATTGAGCTATTCTCTGCTTTGTGACTAGTTACAGCAATATTAAGTTGGTATTTTGTTATTGAAACAAATGTAACATGTATAATTGCTGTTAAAATACTACGCATTTTGAATGTCATCTTGACTGAATATAGATATAATGAAGTCTATTGGTTTCCACTTAAGAGTACAGAATTGCTGAATATGTACATAAATAGCCTTACAAACCAACTCTATATAGAAAATAAAAATAAATCAGACTGTACTGTTAGAACATAATTACTATAACCACTACAGTTATATAAATATATTTATCTTATGTTATATTAGACAATCTGTGTCACTGATGTACCCAGTTTTCATTGGATGAAAATACATCTATACTGTCTCTATATTTATATTTAAATGTATACCCAGCTTGGACTTCATTTTTTGCACGTTATAAATAACTGTAGCTTGTTTTTTTTTGTTTGTTTGTTTTTTTTGTTTTTAATTATTCATCCTTTGAACAGAACTTTTATATGTTTGTTCTTGGTTACATTGAAATGGTCTTCTGGTTGCTAAGAATTAGGTACAGGCAGGAAGAGTGATTGTACAGGACTTGAACAGAAAGATAAGATAGTAAGAAATAATTCTAAATTAAGAAATGCGATCTTATTTAATTAGTTGTGTGCCTACTGCTGAGCTTCCAGTCCATTTTGGTTTTAAAAGCATTGAATGCTTAAGGTGGTGTTTAAATTAATCTCAGTGCATGCTTTTCCACAGCTTATGGCTAAAAAAATAGGCTTTTAAATACCCAGTGTAATTGAGTCAAATGGATATACATTAATTTTGGTGTCTGGATACTCCTGTGAGGCTTCTAGCTTTTGGTGAAAATAAGTGACCTTGTGAGCATTAGTTCAGTGTTTTCCCAGCTCATGTATAAAAAAAATAGTTTTTTTTTTTTTTTAACATCCAGTGCTCTTAAGTCTAGTGTTTTTACATTAAGTTCTGTGGATGATATATCTAGAATGTATTAAATGTTCGTGTAACCAAGAGTTTTATCTATTACAGCTTCCATCCAGGTCCATGTGGAGTTGCATCATATGGTTTCTAAAATGTATGTATTTATTCATTTATATAGCACTACTATATTACACAGCACTTTGCAGAGATTTGTCTTTCACTTCAGTCCCTGCCCTGTTGAGCTTACAATCCAGTTTCCCTATTGAGTCACACACAGATGTATGTTTCTGCATTGTGGGAGGAAACCCACGCAGGTGCGGGGAGAACATACAAACTCCAAGCAGATGAAGTCCATGGTGGAACTGAACCCAGAGACCAGTGTTGCAAAGCAGCAGCGCTAGCAGCTGAGCCACTGCGCTGCCCTTATGACATTCCATTTATAGCATAACGCAATGTCAACACCCAATTGCAATTGGCTTAAGAAAATAACAGATGGAATGGAGGATAAATGATATATTAATAAAAAGTATTAAAATAAATTATAGCTGTTGTATTGCCTCTACATATAATCTGCTTTCTTGGGGAAGTATGAGTTATCTCAGATACCCTCTTTCCCTGAAAAGAAGACATTTCCCAAAAATAAGACCTAGTGTAATTTTTTTACAAGCTTATAAATATAAAGTCTCCCCTGAAAATAAGACCTAGCTGCAGTAAAGTATGAGAAATATACTGTATCAGTACCGTGTCCCAAAAATAATACATCCCCCGAAAGTAAGACCTAGTGTGTCTTTAGGAGCAAAAATTAATATATGGAACTGTCTTACTTTCAGGGAAACATGGTATATATACATTCTACAAATAAAAAGTTAGTTTTACAATGAGTTTTTTATTACAAATCCCAAAGAGCATTCTTGTAGATCTGCTTATACTGATAAACTGAACACCTACAGGTTAATTATCGCTTATAAAGCTCAAAACATGTAATTAAAATGAAACTGTGGAATGCCTTTGGAGTCCATGTCAAATGACATATAGTTTGCATTTTCCTAGTGGGATAAAGTTTAGTATGTCAACACCAATCATCAAATCCTCTGAAGGGACACCAAACCTCCATTATTATCATGGATAATAATACTGTACATGCATGCAAAAGCTCAAGTTAACTTTAAAACCTGCAATGGAAAAAATATATATTCAAAAAAGTTATGCATTGCTATTGTAATCGCTCTCAAGAAAGGAATCCATTTTGAGCCTGTTCAACCCTTTTTACCCTGAAGTATATTTTGCCTCTTGCATGTGAAATCCACCCCAGGAACACTGAACATTCTAATCAGTACAGCTAAGTTATAAATGAGGAAATGGAATTCTTTATTAAATATGTATTTTTTTCATTTATTATTTCTGTAAAATGGCACTCACAAATATGATTAATTCAGTGTAAAGGTGAATTTTATGCATAATAATTCAGAGGGAAAAAGAGCTCATTATTAACCCACTTGTTGAATACATTTTGAGTTAACATAGCTTTGAGCATTGATGAGTTTTCTAATCTTATACAAAAATGTTTTCAGTTGTTTTTTTTTGCCACAAAAAAAATTTACATTCACATATTTAATGAAATAATTAAATGAACCATATAACTGTTTCTAAAACTGTCTGACTGAGGGAGGACTAAATAAAATGCCCTATCAGATGGATTAACACATTTTCTGTACTGTTCTGTGGACATTAGGGGTAACACCAATGTTATAGATACTTTAAATATGTAAAAATACTTTAGGGACTCTTAGGAGGTTGTTGGCTAAAGTGAGAATTCAACTGTAGAATTGTCAAACAGCAGATTGACTATGACAATTTTCTCATTGTAAAGTTGCAACTGCGACAATTTTAAAGTTGGGACTGCAACAATATTTCCATAGTAAAGTCACAACAATATTCTCATTATAAAGACATGACTGCAACAGTAGCAGTCTATTGAGGTTGTCTTTAGCTGGTGAAATGTCATCTTGACACCTTTACGCAACAATTCAGACTTTAGCCAATAACCCCCTTAAATGTTTCATAGTATTTGAGTTATATCATCCTAAATGTAACAAAATAAACAGAGCTAGTATTGAAACTCATCTCTTCATATGTTTGTTAATAAGTTAGTAGAAATAGTACATACAATCATATAAATAGTTTCGATAAAGATATTGAATATTGCACAATGAACTCCAATATCTTTCTATATATTGCTAGCACTGGACCCAAGCACAATAAATGAAAAGCAGTGTATTTTACAAATGAGAAATTTGGAAGAAAGAGTATGAATTTATCTATTATTAATTTGTCCAATTATCATTTTAAATAAAGGATAATTTTCTTTAAACTACTTTCCTTTCCTTCAACTACTGCCAAAGCTACAACAAACATTCGCCGACAGAAATTTTAGTTTGAGTTTTTTTTATCTCAATTTTTCAATGTAAAGGTAACCATACAACTAATGTAAAGAATGGGTACCTTTCCACTGAAAAAAATTGATTGAAAAGTTCCGTTCGGTAAATATTGATCGAAAATATCAAGCGATTTTTACCGCACGAACAGCCGAGATGTTCTTGGGATAAACTCGGAAAAGCGAAATTAGACTTTTCCTAGTTTATTAAATTTTTTCCTTACAGTGTTTAAATTGTGCAACATTTGTAGATATGTAAATTGAGAAATATATTTCATACATGTTACTTTAGAGTGATATAGAGCGTTTTGAATATAAAATGCTTTAGGCACCTAGAAAAGTTTTCAGACTATGCAACTTGTTGTGATAAATGTACTTAGTGTACCAGGTGCAGTGCAGTCAAAAGACTAACTACCGTACAGTGGTATCGATTCGCAAGATAACAAATCATGGGACAAGGCATTTGATACTGCACAATTAAAGACATGTGATATGTCCCAATATTGTACTTCCTGTGAGGACATTGTAAAGTAATATCCCCTTGCTGGCTATACAAAAGAGAAAATCCTGAAGAGAACAAATCTGTTGATAAAATGTTGGCTGTGAAAAAAGCATTGAAATCAGAGCAGTTTAAAGGGGGGAAAAAAAACTTCAAATTCTAAGTACTAGTTCTAAATTCATAATTAAATCCTTCCCCTTGGCTGATTTTGCAGCATGTAACAGGATTCAGCATTGACAGCCAAACGGAAATATATTGTTATGAAGTTATTATTAGTATTTAGAACAACCCTGCCTTGTTTGATAAATGAAACCACATTAATTGGTTTCAGGGTCTTTTTGAAAGAAATGGCATATTCTCCAGCACTTTGAAATATGCAATTAAATAGCTCCAAAATGTCAGTTAAGTTACAGTTGTTCATGGAAAGAATACTGATTACAACTTCTTCATCTCATCAGAGAAATTGCCATTGTAAACAGAATAATTGTACTTTCTGGGAGATTTTGGAAACTGTCAGAGTAACATATATTGGCAATAGAGATATAAATGTGTGTACAGAAGTCATGAACATCTTCTTGACTTATCTTAAATTCTGACAGACACTATAAAATATTTTTTAATATATGAGCAATGTGCAAGGTCATCAGTTCCTTGTCTCTTTTTTTTGTTATTATTACATACATGTCAGTGAATATCCTATTCTCTGTAGAGGATGAACATGCTTGAATGCTTTTATGTCAACATAAGCATGAGAAATTGCAGGCATGCTAATAGTTTTCCCTGTGTGATACTCTTATAACAGTTTGATAGAGTGTAAGACAAGACACCCGTAGTTGAATGCATCCCTTATTTAGGAAGAGAGTGAGAACTCCCTTAGCAGGATGCCATTTACTCTAATAAAAGACTGAATTGGAGACTCAGTAATAATATGCTGAGGATGTCAGGTGAGATCAGAAACTGTAGATCTTTAAAAGGCCAGGCTTAGCTTTACCTCCTAGACTATTTTACAGAAAAGTATTATAATAGTATTTTCTCTTCTCTGGGCAAAACCTAAACATTACATCTGCTTACATTTAGTAATATACCTCGACAGACAATTAATTTAATTAAAGCTATGGGGTGAATTTATATCATAAGAAATTTCTTTGACCCTCTCTAAAAAAAACATGGAGGAGTATTTATTTATGATGGTACATAGAGACAAGTGCTACTTTTTACCCTATGCATGGATATGAACGATTAGAGGGAAATTACCACTAACATTGTTTGCAACACAATGATATGAAGCAGTAAGTAAGAGGTAAGAAAGCCTGACTCATCCTTCCTAATTCCTGCCAATATTCCCATAACTTTTCAACTAAGTAGAATTTAAGTAGGATTTGGGGATTACTGTAGAGAATTTGTCTTCAGCCTTTAATGCATATAAATATTAAAACCACATATTTACCTTTAAAGTGGACCCATAAGAACTATTATGCTTACACTATGGGGATATTTATAAGTAAAAAAGTGTTTGGACCACTTAATGCTGGAGAATCAGATTTTTTTTGTTATGCCATTACTGTTTATTTAAAAGCTTTTATCGCCACGTTGAAACTCAATTTTTGATGCTGTTTTTACATTGAAAACTTGTATTCAATCTTATATGAATCAGCAGAAACCTTCATAAATATCCCATATAGAGTAATATACATCCAGAATGAAGAAAGTCAGGTGTCAAATATCCTATCCCATGTCCATAGCATTAGTGAAATGCCAATGTGCTATAAAGTAGACGAATGACTGTTATGGCTACAGAGTCAAGGTAATTAAAGTAAACAAA
>WMED01017230.1:0-13073 GCA_019650415.1 Pipa parva | reverse complement strand
CACCATCGCTGCACAGCCTATACGGCTCACCATCGCTGCACAGCCTATACAGCTCACCATTGCTGCACTGTTTACTAAAATACTTTGCTCAGTATTCAAAGTCCATTCAAATTCCTGTTTGTTCTGTTGAGAAATTTCATTGTACAAAACCACCGACAGATCTAGTCATTTATGAGGATAACAAGTACAAAGACACACAATCATTTCCAATAAAAACTCAGCTAGTTCCTCTTTTATATTGTAGCATTAATATTAAAAATCTGCATTTAAATGAAAAGTAACACAAGAAAAAGAAAATTGCCATATGGATTATGGCAGCTATACCCAAGCAGTACCTGAAAAATATAACATAGTAACATAGTTTATAAGGCTGAAAAAAGACACAAGTCCATCCAGTTCAGCCTAAAATGGTCATTTATAAAGTTGAATTCAAACTGTTTATTGCTCTATGTTGGCCATTACCCCCCACCCCACCCCACGAACCAATATTCGGTGGGACAGTCCCATTTCTGGGGGTCCTGTCCCGTAGTCTGTTGTCTTCTTACTTGCTGGAGGCGGTCATTTTATATCATTTTGGGTTTCTTTGGCACTTATCTAAGCTACATATAAAACAATGCATAAAACAGGAGTTTACTTAACTAATAAAATAAGGCAACACCCAGCAAGAAGATAATGAAACACAAAGCAATACTAGTCAGTCAATTTGTATTCAGTGTGTAGAAATAATTGCCCTACCAATCCTAATCCTTTGTTCTTTTTCTGTTATTACTGGTCCTTTAACCAACTTCTGAGTACAGAAAAATATGCTATTTTTGTGACATCATTAAGATTCTTTCAGAAAATAAAACAGACCATTCTTAAGGTCCATTTCAAGTTACCATTTTAATGTGTTTGGCTATTTACAGCAGCATTAAGTAAATATATCTCATTTTAATGTATTTCTTTTTAATCAAGTATTTTAATCCTCGTGGATCTGAACAATTAGGGTAGGGGTATAATAAACCAAGCTGATTAAAGCTTATATATTTTTTTTATTTTCACAGCACCAACATCTTCTATAATGCAGTAAATAAATGATATACAATCACATAGTTCACAAACTTTGTCACAACATGGTATAAAGAAACAATAGGAACGATGACCCTGTCCACAAAACCTTGCAATCTAAGAGGGCCTTATATTCAGACCGCTAGCACAGAGACACAAACAAGTCCATTTACTATCCAGTGTCTAAAGGGATAATAAAAGACAAATAAAGATTTATCTGCTTATATTATTTCCTTTTACAGAGATACAGCAAGCACCTGAATTCCTTAAGAGAAGCCTTTACTATAAAAATACTATTTATACAAAGACAGAAAGCTTAACTACAGACTTATACAGAGGCATATGGCATAGCACATGTGATGGGATCAATAGTCTAAGGTAGTAATATTTCCTTAAAACTATTTTTTTTGTCCCTTATCAATAGATTAAATACATCACGATGCACAGCGTTATGGTCTGGTCCTCAGTCCAAAAGATGGAATACACTAAGCGGGTAATTCAGGAACGATCAAATTACCCTTGCGATGCTTCTCATCACTTCGCCGACACAGGTACGCGCTCACTGGTCTCCTACACTTGGAGATCAGCGAACACTTTAAAGGTACTTCGGCTCACCTCGCGTCCACTCGATGCGCCTCACCGAGCCAAAGTACCTTTAAAGCGCTCGCTGATCTCCGAGTACAGGAGACCAGTGAGCTCGTACCCGTCTTGGCGAAGTGATGAGAAGCTTCACAAGGGTACTTCGATCATTCCTGAATTCTAGAAGTTCTATGGTGTGGTTACTAGGATGCCTTAGCAAAAGCACAGCACTGGGGGTTGGAATATCTGGTTTATACTATGACTTGTGCTACAGTAGTAGAAATGACAGCTATGCTTGCAGTAATATTGCTGAGCTGCACTTATATCAAACACCTAGATCTTACTCACAGGAATTTCTTATATACTGACAGCTGTTACAGTTATCCTCGTACTGCGCAAACCAGAAACAATTTCCTTATCCTCGTGTACACAAATAAACATAACTATATATAACAACATACACAGACAGTGTGGGGGGGGGGGGGGAACCTAAAATCCACTGTAAAGGGCAGGCAGAGTGGGACCTACAGCAACCCTAATAATGAGCAGACAGAGTGGGACCAGCAAGCACAATAGAATGCAGGCAACATTGGACCAGCAGCCACAGTAATACTTGGGCAGCAATCATAATTTCTAAGCAGCAAGGCACCCACGCCCAGAGCTCTCTCTACACAGGCAGCAAGGCACCCACGCCCAGAGCTCTACACAGGCAGCAAGGCACCCACGCCCAGAGCTCTACACAGGCAGCAAGGCACCCACAATAGTATACAAAGAAAAAGGACCCATAAAATCTATTTTCTCTTCAGTTCTACTACTGTGTTTCCCTGAAAATAAGAAAGTGTCTTATATTAATTTTTTCTCCTAAAGATGAACTAGTTCTTAGTTACAGGGGATGTCTTATTTTTGGGACACTGTACTGATACGGTATATTTCTCGTACTTTACTGCAGCTAGGTCTTATTTTCAGGGGAGGCCTTATAATTTCTACGCTTGGAAAAAAAATGTACTAGATCCTATTTTCAGGGAAACAGTATATACACGCAGGATACATGGCAACATGTTGGAGAGTGGGCCGTGAAGTGTAGTATTCGTTCCTTCCTCCTGACCATAGGAGGTCTGCTACATCTCAATCTTAAACACAGGAAATTCAGACACGCGCCCAGTAGAGTAATACCCCCTACATCCTCAGTGTGCCCATATTTTAAACAAGCATACGTTAGCCTACAGGAATTCAACCCCTCTTTGTTATAAAGGAAGGCACACAGCAGTGCTCCCCTGTGCAACAGACAAAAAGACCCAGACTTCCCTGCCCATCCATTCAAGCCTCTCTAGTAGAAATGAGGTCACCGTCAAATAGAAGAGCTGTACACAACAAGGCAGACAGAGGCATCCCAGCTCCACAGCTGCAAAGGATTTTCCTTTACACTACCCCGCAATGTTTAATTCATACACCCAGAACAAAGGAAGGCTGAGCACAGCGTTGCACACATCAACAACAATATTTATGGATCTTATAAAGGCAGTGTAACCTGGAAC
This sequence comes from Pipa parva, assembly GCA_019650415.1. Taxonomy (NCBI): domain Eukaryota; kingdom Metazoa; phylum Chordata; class Amphibia; order Anura; family Pipidae; genus Pipa; species Pipa parva. Next base: position 9,912 of record WMED01017230.1, on the reverse strand, counting down.
TACAACACCCAGTATGCTCTTAGAGCTGGTGTTGGCAGCGGTGTCATATCCATTCTGGTAGTGTCTTATAATGAACAGTCCATATCCACTGCTAAAGGACAATCTACAGTGGTAATGAGTATTACTAGTGTAAACTCTATGATGCAGGGATCTCAATTTCTTTGTATGTAAATGCTCTGCTCTTGAACCTTCTCCCTCTGTGCTGTGACTGAGCATTTATCCCTTCTCTGCACTATAAGTCTATTGTTATAATGCCCAGCACTTTGTTACCTAGAGGCGTTATACAAATAATATTGAACCTCTATAATATCTATATCCGCCACACTGTATAGTGACTAATACAATGTATGGAGTAATTCTAAGCACAGTTAATGGTCACACTGTAATTCAAAGCAGTGTTTCCCAGACACATGTGGGATTCTACTAGCCTAGAGACACACAATTTAATCTGGTCCCCAGCATGAGATTAGAACAAATATTTAAAGCAACCGTTCCCATTTGGACAAGCATAGCAGTTATTCAAACACAAAAAAAAATTTGTTATCTTTGAAGTTACACAAATTTATTGTTTTCTGTTTGTTTTTATTTTTACTGATAGAAGCCAAGTTGTTACAGACCTCACCCAGTCCCATTGCTTTCTATGGGGCTTTAGATAACACATATTTAGGAAGCGTGCCTGAAATCCCAGCTTTTAAATCTGAATAGCCTACCGTAAATATCTTACAAAAAGGTCACATTTTTGGAAGCACAGAATAAAGATATAGTAATATAAATGCATTTAAAGCATTTTTATTTATGGTGCTACTGTTCTTTTAAAACAAAGATGATTAGCGCTTCTACTGATGATGTATTTCTCTACCTGCAGGGGCTTAACCAATCAATAACCAGTAGCTAAATCACTAATGTTTGGTCTATAAATCCCACACAACAGTACAGGTGGGCCAATCAGATGAGCAGGTGCATTTGCCTCAATTGCTCAAACATACTCTTGTACATGTTCACTCAGTGGGACCAGAGAACCATTAATGTATAATGATAACAAACTTGATTTTAAAGGTGATATGTGCAGCTTACTGTACATGTATATTAAACATGCTACAGTGTATAATGATTCTGCAAAGATCCAGAATAAATAGCTCCATTGTATAATAATATGGAGTACCATTTGCTATACCAAACAGGTAGAGAAACTCAATACACCAAAAATAAACCTATATACTCGAAGTGAACCTGGTGAACTATATAATGATTAGGAGGTTCCACATTCACTGAAAATGAATCTGCTGCACTGTATGATAACACTGAGTATCTCTACACACTGTATAATAAATTAGGAGTATCCCTACTCACTGAAAATGAAGCTTAAGCACTGTTTAACAACATGCAGTGTGTCTATGCACTGCACTGGACTGTATAAGGATGCGGGCAATTTAACACAATAAACAGGATATTTATAATAAACAAATGAATACCCACAGTGCATCACATTGATGACTGCAGATAACATGGTTAAGCTTCTACACAAGCAGACATGTCTATGTGTAAGTAAATGCACATTTGTATACTGATGCACTATATTAGCAGGTGCAATGCATGGTGTGTTGTAGGGATGTAGAGCCTCTGTATATCTTTCCCATATAAACTGTGCCTCTCTGTCAGGATAACTGCGAGATAAGGAATGGAGTCTGACACAGAGGATGTACAGAATAAAGGGTAATGACAGGCCACCAGCATCAAATAAAACCACAAATCCCAAAATCCCTTGCAAGACAGATGCTAGGAACTGGAGTTCTTCTGGAAGGATCCCACTGATAAGGAGGCAGGAAGAGATGATTACACTCTTTGTATGAAGAATAAGGAATTTATTTTGTTTACTCGGCACTGTACAACAGCTGCTAAAATTACTAATGCAACATGCTCTCCTTTATAAAAATAAAGTCTTATTTACATGGACTAAACCATTAATGTTAGGGGGACATACATTTATTTGCAACATATTCTTGCGTGGGTGTGCAATATTTTATCTGGTACAAATACATAAATAACGTAGATTTACAATGCAGTCTCCCTTGTCTTATCCACCCCTTTTCTGGCACAGCTTCCAAACAATAGAGGAGAGGCCCACCTCCCATAAAAAAAATTTATATTTTTTTTAATTTTAAATGGAAAAAAATATGGTGTCTTATAAAGAATTTCCCATTTTACAAGTGGGTTGGGCTAATCAGCCTGCAGGTGTTTAAGAAGGTGGGAAAGGTGAGAGGTGTAGCTCCCCTTCAATTTAAACTTTGGTTCCCACCTTTATTAGAGAAAAGGGGTAGTCAGTAAGAGGTTGGGTAATACACCACAATGCGGCCATTGTAATTAAAATAATATAATTTACCTACCTATGAAAGCTGGCAGAGTGTAAAGGCCAAGTGTGTGTGTGTGTGTTCCTTTTTAAATGGTTTGGAAATCAATGAAATTCAAAGCAAAACAGACAGATGGAATTTTTGTTGTTAAAGCCTATGCATTTATAAATGAGATCGCCAGCTGTGATAGTTAAATAATCTCATCCTAGCAAGAATATAAATCAAATTCATTGTATTTTAGTTCCTAATCCCCCAGCCCCTTTCAACATTCACATTTTCTACTAAATATTCACAAAAACTAAACAAAAAACAAAACACAACCCCCCTCCCACCCAGAAGGTCAAATACCTACAGAGTATCTGGTTTCCCCCCCTGCATTATTTAGCTTTACAGGTGCAACAGCAGTGCCAGTATATCTGTAATCAGGCCACACAGTGAGGACTGAGTAATAAAAAGTATGGAGGTAAAAAGAGGAGGGGGGGAATTATTTTATATATGGGAGGGATTATAAAGATCAGGGTTTGAATCACACTGTCTATGTGGAAACAATCATTAAGATCCATGACATAGGTATGGAGCAGTGAGTCATGCTTTTGCAGCATTTTTAATAAAGCTCTAAGAGACAAGGCTGAGCAATCCTTAACATTTCCAACTGCATTGAACTACAACTCCCAGCAGCCTGAATAAGCTGCATTTGTAGCACAGGTACACCCAGCTATCATTTATCCCTAAGCACAGTTACACACACACAGTGACATTGTGAAACAATGCAGCCCAGGCTGTTTCCCCCTTACCTATGCCATAGTATTTGAAGATCAGCCAGCTGATTGAGGCAGAGATCCTGGCCTGCTGCATGTCATACACATCCAGGGGTTTAATCACAGGCACCATTATTGTGTCAGGCCCTTTGCAGTCTCCGGCTAAAGCAGAAGATCCATTGGTGTAAGGGGTGGGAGGGAAGGTTAGTTTAAATGGGGCTGGGGAGTGGGGAAATCCTTCAGATCACACAAACAGAAAATCAGCAGCCACAGCCAATAATCCTCTCCCACCATAAAGCCCTGCTGTACCTCTGATAGGGGGGCAGAGGAGGAGCTGTCCTTCAGCACCACTATACAGGTTTATGGGGGGAACCTAAAAGGGGAAGTGGTGCATGTCTCTCTCCTGCAATGCTTCTCTCTCTCTCTCTCCTGCTGTCTCAGGTGCACTAGCTCTCTCTCTCTCCTCCTCCTCCTCCCTTCCCCCTCCTTTCATTTTCTTCCCTAGCCTCTCTCACTGTGACATCACAGTAAGGAGGAGCCTTGTGTTCTTTCTAACAGGTAATTCAGAAAAAGACAATGGAGGAAGTCAAGCCAATTCTTCCTAATGACACACTGATCTCACTCTGTGATTCATGGTCTTATTATATCAAATGGGTTTCAGTGGGACTGTAGAGAACGACAGCGCTGTGGAGAACACTCACACTCACACTCAATCATTCATTCTAAACAGACTCCATGTCCCAATGTCATATTCCACATTTGCCCTTAGTTTCAGTATTACTTTCTTTAAAATAAGAAAGGGACTTCATCTTAGTTTGAGATTTAATGGAATGATTTCAAGGTGGATTTCATACTAAAGGTAAAAAAAAATAAATAAATAAAAAAAAATTATATATATATATATATATATATATATATATATATATATATATATAAGGTCTGGTATTCAAAATAAATGTGATACAAAACTCTAATTGTACATTTTGAGCTAAAACATCTCCAGAAGTTAGTCTGACCATATTATTATCTTGGTACTTATAAGCTAAAGTAATGACCTAACACTTTGGGGGTTATTGATCAAAGTGAGAATTCTATTGTCGAAGTAAATTCTCAGCACTTCGGGTTGCTATGCTCTGATTAATCTACTCCTTATTCACTAAACAGCACATTCCCATAGTAAATTCGTGACCACGACAGTAGCCGTCTGTTGTGTAATGGGCGACTGTCATTAGCTGGTGAATTTGCCATGTCGCAGAGTTTGCTGAATACTCTAATATGGGGATATGGCGAATTCACACCATTACATGACAAATTCAGACTTTAGTCAATAACCCCCTCTGTGTTACTGCACTTATTACCCTCCTATCTTTTTATATGTTTCCTTCTTATTTAGATTGTAAATAATCTAAATCCAATAGTCGCAAATTCTCTACTCCGTATTCACTAAACAGTGGCTCCTGTGGCAAAAAAAGTGTCAGCGTCAGTAGCTGCCTCTTGCATATCAGTCGGACTGTGGCAGCCCTGCCACCAACCCCTTAATTTGAAATAAAACTGGCAAATGCGACACTATAGGCCTTACAGAACTCATTATGGCAACAGACTCCAATGCTTGATAAATAGGCAAATTAGCTGTGCACGAGCAGGCAAAAGTCCTCGAAGGTCATAAGCGTTAGAATTGGTCACAAATTCACCACATTGTGGAGTTTGCTGAATAGGCAAAGATCGAGAAGTGGTGAATAAATGTGAATGTGGACCTTTACATGACTGTCTAGACATTCATTAATAGTCCCCTTAGAGCAGCATGGCAAACCTATGGCACGCGTGCCAGAGGGGGCATGCAGAGTCCTCCCTGTGGGCAGGTGTGCAGTATTTCTGATTCCTCAGTGAGTGAGCGGTCTTTTAGTGCAGGCCATGGACCTGACATGACAGTTTTCACTGAAAGACCGCTTGCTCGCTGGGGAACGCTCCTCCCCTGATGCAAACACAATGACTTCACTCATCAGCGCCTGCACTTCGGGGGAAGAAGCTGGTGAGTGTCATCACCTTTTGGGCACTTGGTGCCTTAGAGTGATGTATCTTTCAGGGCTTGTAATTTTCTTCCCCATGTTAAACACGTCTCCTATGTATTTTAATTGTATTGTTGAATTGTACAGCGCTGAGTAACTTAGTGGTGCTTTATAATAAAATTACACACACATACACATATTAGCTAGACTCTGCAAATATGTTATCATATTTATACATTCATTTGTCATGGGGGTGGTGCTAAGGTTGAGCTTCTTTAATTATCAGCAATATCTTCTGTATTGCCTTTAATGTCCTTTTAAAAACATTTGCTGTATAAGAACATTCCAATAAATAAACCAACTAATTGCTGGAATAAATTCTATACAGGGTATTCAGTTTTAAAGATTTCTACTGGAAGTTGCCATTCTAGTTTAAAGTATCAGTGAGAGACACTTTAATTCTGGGAGTTTTATTACCTGGAAAACATACATATTCAACATAGGCAGAGGATGTGTACAGAAACTGTAATGTGAACTCCCTAAGCATTAACTACTGCTATAGAGAAAAACTCCCCAAAGATAAACACAAAAATAATAAAAGTTAAAAATCAATTGGATTCTAAAATAAATAAATAGGAAATATAATCATTGCAGTGCCCCGGCAGAGACTATAGACAGGGGTACATAGAAGGGGGATATACATATAGAAAAGTCTTTCAGTTGTGAGTTAGCAGACATTTTTGAATATCGTTATTTTTGCCTATTTATAAAGCTGTTTGGACAAATTTTTTCCTGGCCAAATGCGTTTGTCTGCTCTAGGTCGAGTAGTCGCATGCAACTCTGAATTCACGTCTATTCGGCACTTGCCTGTGTTCGATCAAACTCTGCAATGTGGCAAATATGTGTCCAATTTGGGCAACTTACGATAGTTGCAATCTTACGGAGCATTTCATTGTTCACTTCTTTGACAAAACTATTTGCTGCTTAAGTCCATAATGAGAAGTGAATTGTTGGCTACTTTGGGAAAGTGATTCGAATTGTAGCAAAGTGAATTCGACAGGTGAATTCAAGCTTTGGTCAATCAGGCCTTTAGTCCTGTCATTTCCCCTTTTAAAAAGGATATCAATATCAATCTGTAGAGGAAGGGAGGCCTTTTAGAAATATAGAAATTAGATAGAAACTATCTTTTTCACCGCTATATAAATCAGGGGAACTGGAAAGTCCCACAAATTGAGAAAAATAACCAAACAGGGCAAAACGAAGCATAAATGACTAAATGGGATTTATTAATGTCCCCCTGTAGAACGGGTTGGATTGCTTGTCTGAAATGAAAGAAAAGGCAAAGAGCTCACAATCATCCATCTCTTTTCTCTTTGTTACTTCAATGGCTTCTTTCCTTTCAGTTTTTGTGTCCTGTCCCACTTTATAGTTACTGAGAAATGGGTACACCACTAAAATTCCCAGAGGCCCAACTGAGGCCTGGGCCACGTGGGGGGAGGGGTCACCTGTTGTCCATGTGTGACAGTATGACACTGTAGTTAACCCCAAGTGTACTCTACCCATATACATTGCAAGTATTCAATACAAACCGATATTTCACTGATGTATCCTGCCCATACAGAGGGTTAGCTGATTGGCACATACAGAAGGCAAAAACATATATAATTCTTTAAATGACCATTCACACCTAAAAATAATACAAATTCCCATTTAAATTGGTATGGCAGTAATTTAGATATATTACTTCATCTTTTCAGCTATGTTCATGAATTGTACTACTTCCTGTCTCTTTTTACCTTTACTGATAGCAGTAAACAGGCCCTGCCCAGGCCTATTGTTTTCTATGGTGCTTTAGATAATAAAAGTGTATTTAGATAATACATATTTAGGAAGTGCGCCCAAAGCCCATTTTTAAAACTAAATATTATACTTTTTAGAATCAGTTAAATGGGGGGAGGGGGTGGAATGACAGCATAGAGGGCCTTGGTGCAGGATTAGCACTGGGGTCTCCTCTCTTTGCAGCAATGCTATTTTCTGCATCCTCACCCTCCCCAAAATATTCATGTTACCCCTGTTGTTACACTACTGCAATTTAGAATGTCTGCAAGCACAGACTGAATACAAAATACAAAATAAATACTAAATACTAAATACTAAATACTAAATACTAAATACTAAATACTAAATACTAAATACTAAATACTAAATACTAAATACTAAATACTAAATACTAAATACTAAATACTAAATACTAAATACTAAATACTAAATAACAATGGCCACTGAGGTGGCTCAGTGCTTAGCACTGCTGCTTTAGAGTGGTGGATTCTGAGTTCAGTTCCACCCAGGATTTCATCTGCATGTTTATATGTTCTCCCTGCACCTGTGTGGGTTTCCTCCCACAATCCAATATACATACTATACCGTTTAATTGTGTGTGTGAGACTGAACTGGAAAATTTGATTGTAAGCTCCACAGTGCAAGGTCTGAAGTGCAGGTAGATAATTGCAACACATTCCACATGATAAACAGTGTACTGACAGCCTCATACTGTATATTTAAATATGCTTGATTCTATCTGAAGAAGCTGTTGTACGGGGTTCACTACAGTACAGATAGCTTGCAGATGAAAACCAAAGGCCAAAAATTACTATGAAAAGAATGTTTGTTTTTGTTCTGACTTAAAGTTGTCAGTTACCCTTTAAAGCTTCTAGGCCTGTTAAGACCAATTGGGGGTTATTCACTAAGGTGCGAATTCGACTGTCGAATTTGCAAACAGCGGATTACCATAGTAAATCCGCGACAATTTTCCCATAATAAAGTCACAACTTTGACAATATTCTCATTATAAAGAGGCCACTGTGACAGTAGCTGCCTATTGCAACTTTTTTTCTGGGAAATTCGCACCTATACGCAACAATTCAGACTTTAGTGAATAACCCCCATTATGTCCTAGTGCAGCTCAGAGGTTCAGGATGGTAGCAGAAATCACTGGGCCCTCCACTAACATATTCTTACACCTTCATTTACACTGCATAAATTACTTTAACTGCCCAGCCTTCATCTTATTTACTACCTAACCTCTGCCACACTGGCTGTTTTGTAGCTGAGAAAATTCTAGCTAGGCTCTTTATGGTCTATGGTACCTTATGTTATTCCATAGTAAACAATGGATGCTAATATGAAGATGAGAATAATATATTTTGCTGTGATCTCTTGTTTCCTGGTGGGCCCCTGGTCCCCTGTTTCCTGGTGGACCCCTGGTCCCCTGTTTCCTGGTGGACCCCAACACTCCAGTCTAATACTGTTCAGACTAGCTCAGTCAAGACAAGGATGGAATAAGTTACTGGGCAGATAGGAACTAAGCAGAGACTCAAAATAAGATAAAACTAGAAACCCATTTAAAAATGAGCATAACCTGCATTAAATTCATTTTGTTATTCTGGTTCAGGGAGAAATTATTTTTCCACTGAAAACAGAAATGTTCCCTATTAGGTGAAGAGGAGGGAGGATTGTTTGTCTTTCTGCGGATCAACAAACAGAAGATGTATCTTGGTATAGACCTGATGAATTGTCAGCTGTTTATTTTCAACCTTACTTATTGGTTGTGTTTGCGTTCACATGAAAGAAATGCAAGAGAGCTCGTTAACTGGACGTTAGAGAACTTTAGGATCATGGTAGGAGTATTGAAAGAGGGAAGGTGAACACAACAGAATAAAGATTAAAAAACAGTCAATAAACACGGGGGTGTGAGGAATAATATATATAATATAAATATGCTGATTTTTTCCAGAGGAAAGTCATGGTAATTAAACTCCTCCAATAATCAGGAGTGTTGAAGGGACAATAATCACCAATATGATTGAGGTTCATAAATTTGTTTAATCAGCTGCAAATGCACTAAACATTCTAATCAGCGCAGCAGATGACGAACAGTAAAAAGGAAGTGTAATGTCTTCTTTTCTAATATGTATGCAATATTTATTAACTATTTCAGTCACAAACATGAATTAAACAGCATCAACATGTATTTTGTGCATAATTATGTAGAAGGATTGGTGCTATTACTGCCATGGGCCATGTTTCTAAAGTACTAATAAATAAAATATGACCTGTTTTCATGCCTTATCATTTGAATTTACCACATTTGTTATCACAGAGTTTAAAATGATATTTTTACCCAGATCAGAGTTTGTTTGGGAAGTCAAACCTGAAATCAGACGGAATCGAATGTTTTCTTCATTCAGTTGAAAGAGAAAAAACATAAAAAGTAGAATTGTGTTTTATTATGAATAAGAATGAAGAGCAAGGGCATAACTATAGTGGGGGTTGCTGGGACCTGGCCCATGATTCCTGGGTTCCTAGCTTCTCTGTTTAAACATTGCCCCACTAGTCACCCATAACAGCTTCTGTAGCTACTGCCCCCATAAATATCAGTAAATATTTTCCTATGGGCTCTGTAGAGGGAGGGGGCCCCGCAGCAGAATTTTGGGGCCAATACAGGGCAGCTACCACACTGAAGACATACCTTCTAGGGGCAGGACAAGGTTTAATTGTGTCCTAGGCGACAATGCCAAAATGCGCCTCCCCCGGTAGTCTCCCCTCCATTGAATTCCCATACAGTGCAGCAGTACCCCCATATAGTGCACTACAGCACAGCAGGTAAAGGTAGTGTATAGCTGTACAATTTTTAAGTTCCTTTCACTCACTCACCCTTTCTCCAGATACTGTGCTGCCCCACAACACCCCTCATTCCCCACACTGTACTGCCCCACAACACCCCTCATTCCCCACACTGTG
>WMED01017229.1:0-13073 GCA_019650415.1 Pipa parva | reverse complement strand
CTATCTATCTATCTATCTATCTATCTATCTATCTCTGTCTGTCTGTCTGTCTGTCTGTCTATCTCTGTCTATCTGTATTTTTCTAATCATAATCATATGTTAAAATCATTGTATTCCAATTGTTGCAATTTTATAATACACTATACATTGGGGGGGGCTCTTTAACTTTTTAGGATATTTTTAATGTTGAATGTCTGTTTAATATATCCTTTAACACAATGCACTTGAGCACACAGGCATTTTGGACATTTATAAGAGCATAGAGCACCTGTCAATGCATAGAAAGGCACAAAGATCTGTAAAACACTGCTGGAGCATTAATTAACTAACCTTATGTGTGAGCTGCACAGTACATTTACATGACATAATTTAGGTACATTTACATTGTATTTGATATATGCATCAAATTATGAAATAAATAAAACCCCTACAATTAATAAATAAAACATTTCAAAACATTCTAAAATACAAATTCTAAAAACCCCAGTGGGCAAAAAGTTTTCCACTGTATGGAACACATGCTTCTGTTTGGTTTTACACAAGGCTAATAAACTGCTACCGTAATATACTTCTAATATGCAAGATGGTATTTACACATACACAAGTAGAAATATATTTATAGATATTATTCAATTCATAAATATTCTACTATCCTACCAAAAATACAAAACATCTATATCTATACACTCATACAAGATATAAACCCGTACATATATATACATTTTTTTCAGCTTAAAAAAAGAGTATATTGCTGTTAACAGAAAGCGAATCAATACCAGTAGGTAAAAAGTCACTTACGTTATTTGGTCTTACCTAAGACAAAGTGATGCAGAGATCTCCCCAGAGTCGTTCCTGTTATAAGAAGAAAGAGAACTTATGTTCAATTTGCAGGTAAGGGTTTTTTTTCTATCCCCTATAAAAAGGTGTGCTTAGAAACGTCAGAAGGGCGACTCCATTTACAAGGATATAGAATTGCACTCAAACACATCTCATATTAACCATGAAAAGAGAATCATACTTTCTCATACATTGTAATCTTAATGAGCATAGCCAGCACACAGCGTACTACTGAATTACCTGCTCTGCTTAGCAGCACCATTTCCATCAGCTCTTTCATTTACCTCTAACTACATTTATAAACTAAAGCTCTGAAACTAAAAGGGAGCCTTTAATAAACCCAACTGCTATATAGAGAATAATCTGCAGGAACGCTGAACCTTGTATACTGAATTCTAATGTTTAAATAAAGGAAACAAGAGAGAAGAAGTGATGTTTTCCTTGGTTTGCCAATAAATTGATTTTTTTTTCTTTATTTTCTCTGCTATTTAGCATTGTCAACCCATGCTCTCATCGCATGATCCTTGCTGCTGCTGGATAGTGTGTGTACACAATGCTGATGAGTACAATGACCCGGTGTATTAAAAATAGTTACAATGCATGTTAGCAGTGATATAAATATACAGATTATGTACATACTTATACAACTGGGGATAGCTAGAGGCTACAGGGCCAGTTTTAGCATCTAAAATAAGCTAAATGCATCATACAGGGGTTGGACAATGAAACTGAAACACCTGTCATTTTAGACCACAGTCAATAATTTATTAGTATGGTGTAGGGCCTCCTTTTGCAGCCAATACAGCATCAAGTCTGGTATGTCACCCATAATGTTGTGTGCATTGCAATATTTTGAGCAAAATTGTGCTGTTATCCTGCTAATTGAACCTTCACACTCTGCTCTTACTGGTGCAATGTGCAATTAATGAAGATTGGCCACCAGGCTGGTCCAATTTAGCCATGAAACCTCCCAAACTAAAATGACAGGTGTTTCAGTTTCATTGTCCAACCCCTGTATTTAGCAAGCACACTATAGGGGTATTAATCAATGTCTTTTCAAACTATTCAATTTCAGCACTTTTTGATGCATTTTTGGTGACTTTCAGGGATTGTAACCAATTTATGAAGGGGCTACTAAAACTTTTCAGGACTGAAAAATATCAATATCAAAAATTGTTGCAGCGTTAAACCACATTTTACATTGATTTGAGTGTCTTTTTGTTTGCGAATATTTCCGACATCGGCAACTTATTCAGTCGCGAAAAATGAGTCTTATTTGGGGCTTGAATTTGGGCAACCATCTCCCATAGAGAATAATGGGTTTTCAAAACCCTCAATCTGGCAGAAAAAAATTTGGGCTACAAAATTTTATCTCGAGGGGCTTAATAAATAGCAATATTCTAGTGACTTTTTTCAACCTGACTTGTGACATGACTTTTCATTGCTGACTTTTTTTGGACTTTTCAAAATATCCCCCGAAGAAGGATATTTATAAAGATCTTTTTAATCTTATGTTTTCTTTCAACTTATTTTTCCATTCACTTCCACCTCGCTTTACTTTTTCCATTCTGTTGATTTATATTGGGTCAAAAAAGATTTTCACTGTTGGATGAAAAGTGTTTTATAGCTGATTTGAAAGTGGCACACTTTGCACTGTTTTCCAGTTACATTTGCCTTCTGTTTCAGATCGATATCAATATCCTTTTTCCAGTAGGAAATCTTGTACAACTGTGGGTAAGTGGCAGGACCAATTCCATACTAAATAATGGTTTAAGCCAGCCTCAGGCAGGGCAAACACTGTTTTTTGGTAATAAAATTTGCTTTGAACAGCTTTGTAAATAGATGAAACCGGTGATATTGATTTAAAAAAAAGCTGCTTCTTCTGTGTTAACTAGTCAAAAATCTCTTCAATGTTTTTAAATAGCCTGGCCTTTAAAATGTGTCATAATTGTTTATTTAGTATAAATTGAAATTTCGCCTAGAATGTTAGTCACATTGGCATTAGCAGATCTGCTCAAAATGTAAAATGAAACCATAAAGTTGCCTTACAAAATTTGAGAGCTTCCATGGTTCTGAGCTGGTTCAATGTATACAATGCAGCTCCTCAATCAGATTTCTCCAAGATTGTGGGATTCCATTGATGACAAATTCCTGTCAATATGGAATGTTCCAAGATGGCAGACAGCACTCAGATTGACAGGGTAAAGTTGTGGCTTAAATGTATGCACTGAGTGAAAAATGTACATTGTTAGCTGGTCATTCTGGCATGATCAGTTCAGTTGGTGCCCTGGTTTTAGAAGGGGAATTAGCTTTGGCAGTGACAGATGCATTTAAAGCCAGGACCATTTATTAAACTGTGGGTGTTCTCCCTTTGTCTTCCCTTCAAACATTTACCTCTGAAACTCACCACTGCCACATCAGCATCTGGCAGCACAGGTGACAAATGAACTACATTCCCCAGTGTTTACTGCGAGACAGACACACTGAGGAAGTTTTGTAATTACTTCTCTTTCTTTCTTTTTTTTTTTGTCTTTGGTTGCTAGGGGGATGGACCCTTGCAGCCTAAAATTCCATGTACATTTAGGACATACAACTTCAGAATAAAAATCTAAGTAATAAAAAAAAGGAAAGCAAAAAGAATGAAGAAAATTTTAAATAGAGTACCACTACCTACAACATGCTAATACGGAATTCCAAGGTTAACAACCTCTAAATATCACACACACTTACACATGGAGAAGAGTTGGGTTTTTGACATTTTACATGCTGAGCATGGTACACCATTCTACTCAATGAGACATGGGTGTGTGGTCTAGAGTTTGTATATATATATATGTGTGTGTGTGTGTGTGTGTGTGTGTGTGTGTGTGTGTGTGTGTATGTATGTATGTGTGCATTTTTGATCATGCAATGTCAGAAACCAAAAGGTTTCCCCAAACAGTAGAATCAGGGCCGGTTCTACCTATGGGCAATGTGAGCGACGGCCCAGGGCGCAATATATCTGAGGGGCGCTGTCGCCCACATCACCCATCTCTAAACTTGACCTCCTTAATCACCAGTATCCCTCTCCTCTGAGAGTGTATATAATGCTTACACAGATTCTGAGATGACATCACCTTCTATGTATCAGCACATATAAATGTACTTTGGTGAGGCTGAAACACAATAGGGCTTAGGCAGGATTAGCAATTACCTGAGCATCTAATTAATTCTCTTGAGCTCTCATTTGACTGATGCAGAATCTCCAGGCAGGGGCAACAGTGGAACTTCCACCAAACAAGTAGTAAAATCTACAGCCCAGAGGGGTCATTGCACTCTCCTACATGCATAGTCAAAGAAACAAAATTAAATATAGGATTAACAAACAGATGATAATTGGGATCAGGCAACAGATAGAGTGGTCCAGGCTTATATTTTGCATCAGGTCCCTTGGGATATGAGATACATCTCCAGGCCCTAACTCTAGTGTAATTCAGACATGAATTGTTATGTCTCCATCTAGTTTGAAGTACACCATTACTGCTATTTAAAAATGTGACACTGGCATTATTTACAGATATCTATTCTATGTTTGATAGTCCATCTGTACATGTTTTTATTTTGGCTAATGATAACTCAGTGTATGAGTCTAACAGCTGTGTACATGATCTACCATTTCAGAACAACTTTTCATCTCTGAAACACCCCTATGCTGTTGTGGACTCTGTTTCACTTTACCCTTACTCCTTTGATCCAGTCAGTCAGAGAAGTTTACCCCATAAACCTCCAATGTTCAACTCCATACTCCTGATTCAGCCTGGTCTATGTTTTTAAGCAATCTTTACTTTTATCTATGAGCATCATCCATCCCCCTAATCCAGGGTTCAGCATCCTATAGCTCTTGAACCAGATGTGGCTCTTTCGATGGCTACATCTGGCTCTTTGACTGTAACAAGTGTTGCTCACATGCCAGCACCGCTCGTTATACTCTGCTAATCGCCAGCAAGCACTGTAGAGGCAAAGCTCTCTCAGCACTTCCAGGTTGCTAGCCAATCCAGAGCCTCTGACATCACCGGCTTCCGGGCTGCTAGCCAATCCGGAGCCACTGACATCACCACGCTTCTGGGTTGCTAGCCAATCCGGAGTCGCTGACATCATCTATATGATGTCACATATGACGATGGCGACTCCAAATTCAAAAGGGCTGAGCAAAGCAACACATACAGTATATGGCTCTCTCAGTCCAAAAGGCTGCTGACCCCTGCCCTAATCCCTCAGACTGTAAAGAGCAGTGTTTCATGCACCCTTGTCTTTACTTTTGTTTGATTACTTGTAGTTTTCACAATGTGTTGTCCAGAATCCTAACAAATAAATAAGTGATATTAATCTTAATAGCAATTGCACTGGATTGGAACTGGGATTGAACCCCTCCCCGGCTACTAACTGAAGATAAAGATCTGAGAAAAATGCACATTTTGTTTTCTTTTTCCAAGAAGCAAGGAATGCCTTGTGCGCACAGATAATCACCCCAGGGACAAAGCATTAATTATTAGAGAGAAGGAGAAGTCACCTTTATGATGAGCTGCAAAAAATAAAAGCAGAAAAACACAAATAAACAGACATTATCCTCCACTATTTTCCTTTCTTAAATACTTTTAATTCATTTTTGAAACATATGAACATATTAATGAACAGCATTGTACTGTTCTTTTGGCTCAAGATGTTTTTATATAATAAGTTCAAATTAATATTTAGAAATTCTATATTGTGTCTTTGCACAGGCCTCTTTTCTAAAGCAGGTACTGAGTTTGCGGGACTGTACTGTTAAATGCATTGGTTTATTTATAGTCGCATACGGCAGTGGTGAAACCACCATTAAAGTGCACCGCAAAAGCAGAGAACCCACAGCCCATTGCTTGTGTCTTTTTCCAGACAAGGTTTACTGCAAAATGCTATCAACTTACTCTCACCTGGAAAAATGATCATGCATATTGCTTCAGTCACTCATTGAAAACAATGCACTGTTGGTTACCTGCTGGTTTCAGTCTGCCACTTGTAGTCACAGCAGGCTATGGCACTATACCTTTCTGTTGTAAAGATAGTCTGTTGTCTCATCCATAAAGTAAGACTGGTCTATAGAGTATGTAAAACAGAGCAGGCAAACATCCCCCATGCAAGCACTAACAATGTAGCATTTTAAAAAGTAAACTTAACTAATGGGCATTGGAACATATAAACTTAACTAAAAGGTCATGAACTAGACTCTAGTTACTAGAGGGTCCCACGTCCCAGCATGTATAAACTATAGGGCACTGGCACACAAATTTAACTAAAGGGCATTAGTACAAAAAAACTATCAAAGGGCACTAGAACATATACATTTAATTAAAGGGCACTGCTGCATATAATAAAGGGCACTGGCACACAAATTTAACTAAAGTTCACTAGTACATATAAACTATCAAAGGGCACTGGCACATATACACTGGCACATATGCACTTAACTAATGGGTACTGGCACATATGCACTTAACTAATGGGCACTGGCACATATACACTTAACTAATGGGCACTGGCACATATACACTTAACTAATGGGCACTGGCACATATACACTTAACTAATGGGCACTGCAGCTTATAATATAAATAATTAAAGAGCACTGGAATCTAATCTTAACTAAGGGGCTTATACATTTGACTAATAAGTAATTTTGTGCAGAAACTTTGTTAATGGAAAATACTAATTGGATCACTAACTAAAATATTGAAATCTGATTTATACTTACTGCACTAAATTCATTTGAATCTTTGTAAGTAACTTATGTGTTACTGCTTATGGGTTGGTCCAGTTTTCAGTATTTGTCTCGTTACTGTTTGAATTACGCATCTCCATTCCTATGTATTTATATACCTGTATTTATAGGTATAAACATGTAATGAATGCTTATACAACAATGCTTCTACAATGGAATTTATAACAAGGGACTCCCCATCTCCCCCCCCCCCAGATTCCAGAGGCAAGAAGATAGCAGGATATAGTTTATGTTGCAGGGATAGGCAGGAAAAAAGGTAGGAGGGAGAAATAGACTTGAAGCCCTAAAGAGTAGCCAGATGATCCTTTACTACCAGTGAGAGGAAACCCCCCTGCTGTTATGACTATCCAAAAGAGTGCCACCTTATCTCCTGCCCAGGATTGAACATAGGAGATAGTTGCACCCTAGGCAGCAACACTACCTCTAGGCCAGAGGTCCCCAACCGCCGGTCTGCGGACCAGGACCGGGCCATTGGGGTTTTTCAGCCGGTCCGCGGCGCCGCTGACAGCTAGTTCTGCGGCCCTGCGCCTGGTCAGAGCACGCTCTGTGTGGATTGATAATGTTCTCTGCCATAGCCGTGACAGCTCGCAGCTCTCATGGCAGAGAACATTATGCAGGACGGGGTGGGGCATTGGGCGGGTCTTTGCGGAAAACAAGCCCAGTGCTCCCACTGTCCAGGGAAACAAGCCTGTTGCTCCCACTCATTCTGAACCTATGGTAAGTTGAATCACATTCTCATTAAAATGTCATAATTATATTATAAGTATGCACTAAGCTCCACCCCTCCATAACCCCGCCCCCATATGACCAAAACTCCGCCCCTGCCCCACCCCATCGGGCCATGGAAAACTGGTCTTGCTTAAAGCCAGTCCCTGGTGCAAAAAAGGTTGGGGACCTCTGCTCTAGGCTATTCAGCCTATTCACCAACTACCAACCCTGTAAGTATGAGGTCACTTTCTCCTGTTTTGGCCCAAGCTGGTTTCCTGTTTGAGAGATTTAGCCTAAGCCTTGTTCCTGTTGATTCCTGTGTACCAGACTCTGCTTCCTTTCTTGACTTTGATTTCTGCTGCCTGCTCAAACTTCTTCCTGTTTTTGACTTAGAGATTGCCTACTGATCCTGCTAAGAAACCTTGGTTTCCTGCTCCTTTACCTGGGTAATCACCTGAGGTTCCTGGATTCTGACTTTTCTCCACGGCAGCAAGCCTGGGGCCCCATAACTGTTTTGGTGAATTCCACGGGGGACCAGGCTCTCCAGAAACCCCAGTGTTTTGAGCTTGCCCTTTACAGTATACCTTACAGACTGGTTACACACACTACTGCAAACTGAACTGATGGACCGCTGCCTAGCAATGCATCCTGGTTGTGAGTCTGAAGCGGCAGGCAATGCAGGAGTAGGCATAGGGATAATAAGCCACAAAATAGGGGTAGAGCAGAGCGGGTGCTCTAATGGGCAGGAAGAGGAAAAAAGTTCAACTAAGAGACTACTAGGGTTGGAGAGCTGAGAGAGAACAGAAATGAGCTGGGACAGTAACAAGTAGCCAAGTGGTACCAAAATATGAACTGAGAAAAATAGTCTAGCGAGCCAGACAAAACCTGATTAACTATAGCCCAGGTACAAATGTGGAATCAAGGGCCCAATCCAATTTTAACTATCACAAGCAGTGAAAAGTCAAGATAAGAAGACATTTTACATGCAGTCCTATGGAGAAACTAATATTAGGATATTGTGTTCAAATGACAAAAATAAACTTTAGAGAATTTGCCAAACTCAACCCTGCTACATCTGTAGGTCAAACTAACAGGTTATCCATAAAAATATCAAATTTCTATAGCAATCAAAATATTTAATTTCATGCATAACAAGTTAGACGCCTTTTTATATTTCCTACTATTCACTATTATTTAATCTAAGAAATTATGTGTGTAAGTCCTTCCAGTAGTAAAACAAGACAATACAGCTAGTGGAAGGTGAGAAGAAGCCTGCACAATGTAATGTTCTAGAATTTTGGTTTAAGGGGACCATAACAACCTTTGTGTTAGTTATAACTAATCTTAGTGTTAGTTGTAACTAATCTTAGTGTAACGCTATAGTGGCAGTATGTAATAAACAGTGATTTTCAACCTTTTTTGAGCCGCGGCACATTTTTTACATTTACAAAATCCTGGGGCACACCACCAACCAAAATGACACTCTAACACAGTACATATTATACATATAGTTAATAATATAGTTTTTAAATGTATTTATGTACACTTAGTGTGAAACCTTGGGCCCGTTTTGATGAACAGACACAAAAGGGATATCCTGGCAGGAATGGTAGAAAGGCAGGGGCAAATAAGGGATTGGGGGGCAAATAAGGGATTGGGGGGCAAATCAGGGACAGGGGATGCACATCAGGGGCTTGGAGGGGCAAATCAGGGGCTGAGGGGGGCACAAAGTTATTCAAAATGCCCCTGTAAATTGTCCTATAACATTGGGCAGCTAAACATATTGTTACACAGTGTGCATCAATGAAGGCTTACCTGGTGCCCTGCTGGTCCATCAAGCTCAGCTTCCTGCTACTGGGATCCGTTCTTGCCATTCTCCTTTACCAGCTGCAATGCCAGTGGGCTCGGCTCTGTCACAGCATGTGACCCTGTACTTTAAGAAGATATTGCCACTGCAGGGAACCATCACTCGTGCGTTCCACCCCCATATTGCTGTACATTCGGAAGCTTACCGCCAACAGAAGCAGAGCGCCAGCCGGAAGTTGTTACTCACTGCCATGGTAACAGCTGGCTGGAGTGCCTGTGTCGGAGCTGCGCATTCTCACTAGGGAGATGTGACTGCACCTTAGACACGACTCAACCACAAAAGCAATTTTAATATCAGATTGAAATGTCAAAAAGCAGATCGTATTTTAAATTCATTCTATCCTCAACCGGCACAATCTTTAAGCACTCCAGCACCACTTCAAATCCCATCTATAATAACGCACTAAGGAGCATCAGACGTCACAAAGCGTCTGACGTCATTGCGCATATCAGGAAGCGCAATAGATAGCCGCATCCATCCACAATGCTTTACACTAACTGGCACCTCCCACAAGCACTGAAACTAAACAGCTCATGAACCACATTTCCCACTGCACCATAGACACGCTTCTGCCATCCCGAATCACTGCTGGGGACTGCACCTTAGACACACCTACCACCGGTAAAAAAAGCTTTTTTTTTTCTGAGTACCGTAATTACTCATGTATAAGTCGAGTATACTATTTTACATGATTTTTTTTACCTAAATTTCTCGACTTATACACGAGTATATACTGGTAGATGGTGGTGCAGGGTTATCCTCTATCTAGCTATAAGGCAAGAATACAAAATGGTAATGTTTTTTCTTAGAGGGGGTGTAAACAATCTGTACAGACATTTACAAGTTCACTAAACATTTGTCTAATAAACCTTCCTCTAGGTGATAATACAAGTGATACAAATTCAGCTAATAAACTGGAACAAATTAGGTTCAAGTATAAATAATTGAAGAGTTTTATTTTTCTGGTCAAGTTAGAGAGTTCTCTATTGAATCAATTACATTTTGTATGATCACTCAGTAATTAGCTACTGTATTTATAATCATCATATAATTAGCATTAAAAATATATGGATTATTTCATGTTATTGTATTAATATCACCTAACATTATTATAATAATATAATATTTTTTTATTTTTCTGTTTCCTTTCATATTTGTTGATAACTTCTTTGCACTATGATCTGGAGAAATGTTATCTTGTTCCATATGTGTTGTAAATGTGTCACAATGACAATAAATAGGAATATGACTATTATATAAATAAAACAATTATGTTACACTAACAGTTCGGTTATGACAGACTATGCCCTATCTAGGATTAATTAAAGTCAATAAAGGGGACACAGTAGATGGCACAAGGACATCTGAGAACCAAGAGAGATACCAAATTATGGAAGATATCAGATAGTATTCCATATGACTGAACATACAGTATAAGACCTGCTCCATACATGAAACAGTCTGTAAACCAAGTCGAATTTTATCCTTACATATAATACAGTCAGACACTTTATATAAGTCTAATAGGAAACCTTATAGCCTTGGGCATATTATGGAACATATTTTCTCTTGTCTCTTATGTCGAGGCTACGGTGTTACTGAAATGTATGGTACAGGTTGGCTTCCTAAATTGTTCCATGATTAATGCAATTCAAAAAAAGATTTTTATCCTTTTAAAAAGGTCGGACAGTCAGTTTTGACTCACTTTGTAAGGGGAAGCAGCTGATTTCAACTCTGCCGAGCAATCAGCCCAGAATTAAAAACTAGAAGAATAAAAATTAAAATTAAAGAGTTGTTGATCTATGGGTGAGACAGCTTTGGGTGGACTAATTATACCTACCACTGCAGGTCTCTTTTCCCCTGCCACCCAG
Organism: Pipa parva; assembly: GCA_019650415.1. NCBI lineage: Eukaryota > Metazoa > Chordata > Amphibia > Anura > Pipidae > Pipa > Pipa parva. The sequence continues at coordinate 1,996 of WMED01017229.1, read as the reverse complement.
GGGAACCCTGCAGGTTCCATCTTCCTTGTTTATTGACAATGTGAGCAAGCGCAGAAGCAGTAGTGGGACCGCACAGAAGCAGTAGTGGGACTTCAATTTTAGTTGTGCTGAATGCTCTGATTTTCATTCCAGCATAGTCAGATAAAGCTGACAGGATAATTTAAATAAACAAAACCTTACCAATGTTGTTTAACTATACAGAAAATCATTGGTGTACTGCGTCTTTAATCACATTGTTCAGTCTGTACGTAAATGGCTCATACCCTAAGGTGTAGTAGGTTGCAATTTCACAAGCAATTGTGGGTAATTCCCAGAGTGAATGGCATACTGCTTATATGCATGTAGAAAAATAGGTATATTTTACTATATATTGTTTCCAAAGAAAATGTCTATTTTCAATCAAGTACTGCCCCTTTAACAAAGCACCCAGTGTACTGTTTGAATTAAACAGTCATGCTTGTTTTCCTTTTGTTCTTCCACACAATGTTTATACGAATAATACAGTTTCCAGTAACTCTAGCAAGTACTGAGAGGATTTATTAGAGACATGAGTGCTTGAGACAGAATAAAGAAAATAATAAAAAGAATTGACTGATGCATTGCAAGGATTACACTGCCACCCTCTGGCTACATTGTAACATACAGTTAAGGATTTTTCCCTGACATGGTAAGTCATGCAAGCAATAAACCTAGGGCATGGATAGTTGAAAGTAAATATAATATACACAGAGGCCTGTTTTTAATGCTACTCTTTTTGCTGCAATTCATTTGGACAGACTCAGATGGGTCAGTTGAACCTCTCACATGAAAACATGTTATATTGTTAGCTGCAATGCTTTCATCCAACCAGCTTTCTGCAACATTGGCCTCAAGAGAATAGGCTGAAAACTCGCGGATGATGTCATTTCCTTTAGAATTACAAACTTCAAATAAAAATCACTTTGCTCACAAGCTGCGTGTAAGTTACTGGGACTGATAAGTAAATGGAATTTAATACTACCAATCTATAATAAAGGTGCATTTGGAACCTGACCTTACACAACCTCACAATAATTACATATCCTGACATTTTTTTAAAAAAATACTTATTAATATGACAATCTGAAAAAAAATAGTAAATATTATTTACTGGACATCATAAACTTATACGGCGCATGTTTCAGATAGGGCTTATTCATAAAAGGCCCGTCAGGTAAATGTCAAAATTCACATCCATTTGCCACTACTCGATCTTTGCGTATTCAACAAACTCTGCAACGTGGCAAATTATGGCAGTCTCGAATTTACAGAGCTCTTCATATCACTTTGCACAGGTAATTAGGTCATTCATGAAGCATCCGAGTCTGTCAAAGTAGCAAATGCAGTAAGGCATACTGTATCGCAATGACCAGTTATACTTCATGAGATCAAAGGGGAAAATTCGGAGTTGATGACATGACTCCTAGTATGTGATCGACTACATAACAATAAACCGCGTTTGATGCAGTTCGTTTGTCTATCAGAATCCGTTGCTTAGTGAATAAGGAGTAGAGAATGTTCAGCTTTGCAAATAACAAGCAAACTCCCTGTTATTTTCTTATTCAAACCAAACCACATTGGTAAATAGAAAAAAATGAATGATACAAATTTTTTTACTACTTGCTTTTAAAAAATTGTATATTAGTGTATGCATGTGAGGATATGACCATATCATTAATAACATTCAGAAGTACAGAAGTACAAAGTTTAGGTACTGTAAATATCATCCAGGTACAATATCTGACATTTCAGTTATTTTGCATTTATTGAGCAATGCATTTTCTATACTAAAATACATTGATAAATACATTTACTGTCCAAACATTTATTTGGATGACTAGAATTTCTATATACGTTGTGCATGTCTACAGCTATGGGGTGCAGTGTTTTAAGTAACGAAGACAGCAATAGAAATAATCCATTGTACAAGTGCTGGTCAACGAATTAGAATAATTTGAAATAGTGCAATCATGAAATT
>WMED01017227.1:0-13074 GCA_019650415.1 Pipa parva | reverse complement strand
ATCTCAAAATTTTCAAATCTGGCCCAGAAGAAAAAGTAATTGAATAGGCCTGGTTTACACCCTTTGCTGCCACAGCAAATCTATGAATTTTCTATGTCTGTGACATTAAGTGATAAAATGACAAGAATGCATTTCATTAACAACATTTTATAAAAATATAGGTCAAAACATTACTTTTCTCCAGACTGAGCCTGTACAACCTCATTATTCCTGACATTTTCATCATACTCGTATCATGATTGGCACTGTAGAAATAGGGAGGATATATCTACTCTGTCATTGTCACCAAACTTACAGCCTGTCAGTCTTATTGTATCCATGCCACGATCATTTCATTGACGGTTAAAATAAAAGAAAGAGATTACAGGAATCTTTTTTGTGTACTACATATCAGTACTCCCCTTTACTGTCTTAAATATGTCTTTCTTACTGCTCCATATATCCGGAATTCTATACCACTCTACCTCAGCCAATAACAGTCCCAACAGTCCTTATGCTACAATAGATATTTATGATTGGCTAATGACTGGAATAACTGGTGTAAAATTGATTTTTAATGAGAGCAATTACAATAGGAATGTGTAACAGCATTATCAGTATACATAATTATTCACTGTGACTAAGAGTTTACAACTACTAAAGTTAACTTAAGCGTTCATATACATATATTTTGAACCTTGATCATAATGGAGATATATTTTGTAAAGCTAGTTTATTTCTGTAACCTTGTGCGTCCACAAAACCAAATCTTAAGGGGGAATGGCACTGTGAGGATATGACGTCAGCATGATGTGACTTCATGACATCATCGTCATGTGATGTGTCCCAGTTGCACCCTGATTGTAAATTGGCAACTAAAATGTTGGCAGCTATGTTAACAGGATACATTGTTGCACAGAAGCTGAACAGCAACCACTTCATTCTTTAAAATATGGGTGGGTCTTATTTACTAGTTACAATCAGCCACACTGGCATCACTTTGTTATGCTAAAATAAAGTGAAATTTCAGGCAAAGGCACAGAACTGCAGAATAAGAAAAACATGCTTGCAGAAAAGGTGAATTACATTATTGGCATATCTCTTTGATCAAAGGTCCAGTGGCTGTGATGCTATTTATTTAAGTGAATAAACACGTCTGCCTGATTATGTCTGTACAGTAAGAGTTTTTAACACTGAACAGGGGGTTAATGACTAAAGTGAGAATTCGACTGTTGAATTCTCAAACAGCGGATTCCCATAGCAAATCTGCGACCGTAACAACTTTCCCATTGTAAAGTCGAAACTGCAACAATTTTAAAGTTGTGAGTGCGACAACATTTCCATAGCAAATTTGCTACTGCAACGACTTTCCCATTGTAAAGTTGCAACTGCCACAATTTGAAAGTTGCGAGTGTTACAACATTTCCATTGTAAAGTTGCAACTGAGACAATATTCTCATTATAAAGACATGACTGCGACAGTAGCAGACTATTGCGACTGTTTTTAGCTGGGTAATTCACACCTTTATGCAACAATTGAGGGGGTTATTCACTAAAGTCCAAATTGTTGCGTATATGTGCAAATTCACCAGATAAAGACATTTGCAATAGGCTGCTACTGCCGCAGTCACGTCTTTATAGTGAAAATATTGTCACAGTCGCGAATTTATTATGGGGAAATTGTAGCGATCTTAACTTTAAAATATTTCGCAATGGGGAAATTGTCACAGATTTGCTATGGGAATTCACTGTTCGAAAATTCGACAGTCGAATTCACACCTAGGTGAATAACCCCCTTCAGACTTTAGCCAATAACTCCCTTAATGGTTTTACCCATGTTACTATTTATTTAGAATGATTGCTTCTATAGCTGAGTTATTTGCAAAGTATTATTCTTTCTTTCACCTTATGTATCAGGGATTTGTTCATTTACACATTTATACCTGTGTCTAACATGTACAGACTTGTGTGGTACAATTTGCCATGCCTCATGCTAATAACCCCCTCCCCCATCACTCTTATGAAAAACTGCTATTGATGATTATCATAAGATAAATAATAATCTTTGGAAATCTTACCCAGTTTATATAAGATTACCATCATGTTTCTCTCATTATATTTTTAGGGCTGCTGGCATATCTAGAGTACTGACTGAAAACATGCATCAGCATTGTTAATTAATGGTTTCACGTGATTTAATTGCTTGATTCATGTGGAAAAATATTTTCCTCCACTATTTAGTGTTGGAATTCACAAGGGTATACTGTATAAACTGAGCACAAATTTGCCACATTGCAGAAAATAGTATTTTATTCATAAGTGAAGTTGAAGGAAATGGCATATTGTTACAAATTCCTGCATCTACACAGCAATTTGCACTTTGATAGATATCCCCCATAGTGTTACTAGCTCAATCAGATGGAGTGATTAGGGAGGCCGAATGTGGGTGAGCTGGCACTAAACAGAAGATATGATATTGTGGGTGCAGAACCTGCAGAGGCAGCACATTGTTAAGCAAATCATTTGCCAGCTGCCCCCTTCTCTTATACACCAGTAGACAAGACAGCTGCCTGCCCATGTTTATAACAGTGCAAGACAAGCTCTTTGCAGAGACATACTCACTCTGTCTCCTCTTTGTAGAAATGGTAATAAATATTATAATTCTCTATAAAAATGCCCCTGTATTCTGCTCAAAGAAAAATGTTCACAATGCATAAAAATAGTCCTGTGTATAACAAAACTAATTTTTCGTTTGGATTCCTCAAATATGGAAATATCCATGACAACAGACGAATGTGTCTTATCTTATGCCAACAGTATAAACATAATATAGTAACTGGCATACAGTAGGATTTAGTCATTGATTTGTTGTGGATTTCTGTTCAATACATGTCACCTAATGTCAGCATATGACAAAAATAGGGAATATTTATTTCATGGAGAAAATATTCATTAGAGAATGTTTATTTTACCCTATGTAATAAAAATTGTAAGATAGTTCGTAAAAGTATAAAAATGTTTCTCAATTTGATTTTGATTTTTGACGCATGCATATCTCATAGGAAAGAGGAAGTTCTAATGTGGTGAAAAGAGTACAGGAATGCAATATACTGCTATTTTTGTTTATTTTTTTATAAATAATATATGAGTGAAACTGCTGCCACGTGCATTTTAGCTTTTTTTTTTATGGTTTTGTGTCTGCACTATATCACGCACAAGTGTAATGTGACTGTACCAGATCAACCGGTGCTGCTTTGTTTATATTTAGACAGTATGCACTACTGGGGGAAACCTAGGAACAGGTTTTGGAGAATGTATTCTAAAGCAAATCTGATGATTATTATGTATATTTTTTATCCATTTTAACCCAACTACATGGAAAGCGTGATTATTTGCAACTTTTGCCACATACCAGATGGCTAAATGTTATTAAAATTTCCTGTAATCTGGATTGTTTTTCCTATTGGTTTGAGTAGGGATGATCCATACCTGGCTGGGATGTCACCAATACCTCCAGCTCAAAGTAAGCAGGTGCTAAGCTGTTCATTCTCTGTCACTGCTGGGAAATTTCACCACTGTGAAACTAAAGGCTAAAGGGAAAATGTATTACTATTTATTGTCTTGTAAGTAAAATGCTTCACACATAGTTGCCTGTGTTAGGCCCATACCTTAACTAGAATTTTTTATGGATACATAGGAAGCTTTTGAAGCTAGAGAGGGATTTTTGAAGTGGAATAAATTGCCATTTGTAGAGTGTGGCACTTAAAAAGTGCCAGCCATAAAACTCAATAAGAAAATGATCTGGCTAGATCTCCTCATTGAAACTTGGCTCCCAGTTACAATCATCTAATTTTACCTGGCTAATGGATATTCCAAACAAAGATATTATTGCCTTATAATGCTTGTGCAAGCAGCCAATCCTTAACTGATTCTAGGAAAGTGATTTAGTGATATTTCAGGGCTTGTTTACCAGCCCACACCAACCAGCTCAGGTTGTATCTTTCACTTATGGCCTCATTTACACTGCAGACATCTATGGAATTGATCTGGTTTGGATCTCGTTTCAGTTGGGTTCAAAGAAGTGCATTGATGTGCTGCATTTCTAGAAAAGCGCATCCTGAAAATACGCTGGAAAATTCAGACCGGCGTATCTTTGTGATGTGCTTTTCTATTGTACCTAACTGACACAGTGTAGGCGCTATGTTTGCGGTTCCTCCTATCTGGCCGCATTCTTTGTGTCGCGTCCATACACTCTTCAAATACGTGGCAACAAGCGTTTGCGTGTGCTTGCATTCAACACTAGTGTGGCCGAAGCAGGTAAGCAGCATAGGGGTTTGTGTTGCGTGTTTTTAATTTACGCCAGTGTGAACCTGGCCTTACATTGGCAACTCTGTAGTTTGCTTCTTGGAAGCAGAAAACTCAGTGCTACAATTTATAGCAAATCTCAGTTTCCACTTGTAGCAGTTTTGGTGAGAATTTCCTGCAATTTTAATAGCTGAAACAGGAAAGAATTTTACAATGAACAAAGTGTTAAAAAAAAACAGGAAAAATTACACAATAGCTGCAAAATCACTAATAATGGCCTAACGAATGCAGTGACAGTTGCACTACATTTAAAATAAACTGACCAGGTATGGCCAGCTGTAGCAGGTTCCAGTGTAAACTGTTCCTATAGAATTAATTTTTATTCATGCTGATATTTGTAGCTGCATCCATCCCCCTGTACTAAGAAAGAGGGTGATATCCCTAGTTATTCCAAGGAACTGGCATGGGAACTGTATATCTAGTTTTCGTGCATCAAGCTTAGGGCCTCATTGACTAAAATCTGAATAGTCGCGTAGAGCTATGAATTCACATCTATTCTCCACTTCCTCATGTTCACTTATTAATTAAATCCTGGGAAGTGGAGAATATGTGACCAATTTGGGCATCTGTGATAATGATGAACTTACTGAGTTCTTTGCATCATTTTGCGGGCACAGGTACTTCTACTATTGACTAAGCTATGGAGTGTGTTGAAGGTGCGAATACGACTAAGTGAACTTCTCTGAATTCACCTGTTTGACTTCACCACTTTAGACTGGCAAATTAGGGTGTTGATGGCAGGGCTCCAGTGTTGTGTCATTCAAAAGTGACAATGGCGACTGTGACTAAATGACAACATGACCTAGGGACAAGGTGACATAGAAATAGATAGAATATTCACAGAATACAGTTAGTGGGATATGATGAGACTGACATCACTGCCCTTCACTTGGGGAATGCGCCTCACTCCTCATGACTTTTCAACCTACTTCTATCTATCTGACTACGTCACATTATGCATCTGACAGCATTTGCCACTGTCTGCCTGTTCAACAAGTGAATTCTCCACTTAGTCAATAATGAGAAGTGAATTTGCGACTATTTTGCTAATGCGACTCGAATTGCATCGAGGTGAATTTGACAAGTGAATTTACTCTTTAATCCAGCGGTTCTCAAACTGTGGGTCACGACCCCGGTGGGGGTCGCGAGGCTGTCCCACTGGGGTCGAGAACCGCGCCGACACCCAGAAGTACCTGCAGGAACCCTTCTTATAAGGGTTCCTGTGGGGTGACGTCGCCTGTAAACGTCACCACGTGACGCGCGACGTGATGACGTTTTGGCCGAACGTCACGTGACGCGTGTACGTGATGATGTTTCGGTCGAACGTCACCACATGATGCGTGTATGTGATGACGTTCGGCCGAAACGTCATCACGCGCAGCGTGGTGACGTCGGCGCGGTGACGTCAGAGGGGGTCGCGGTCTCAAAAAGGTTGAGAACCGCTGCTTTAATCAATGATGCCCTGAATCCCAGTCATATAAAAGATATTCAGATTTTCCACATGCATTTAAGATCTATCAAAGTTATGTCAAAATCACAAGTAATAACATTTCTACTAGTTCAGTCTCTGTCATTTGTACTCCTTCAGGTGAACATCTGTAGTGCATAATGCCTAAACACAACATAATAAACACAATATTGACTCCTCCAGCAACTAAATTAATTATATGTTGCCTTCATTTAGCATTTTGTGTTTTTTGCACAGGGACTTGCGCAGGGTAACCTACCAGTATGCCGTAATCACTAGGATTTATTTAACAGCATTTAAATTCATATAAACAAACAGTATAGGCAAATGACAAAAGATAGTGACACACAGCTATAATTTCTCATATCTGTCCCTTATTTGCCCAGCAGTGATATTCTAAAAATAATAATCTTCCCATTGCATGTGTCTGTGACACTTTCCATTTTACTAAGTCTATAAAAGTAAAATTCAGTAATTTTTAGATTTTACAAGCTTGCCTAGGAGCCGACCATCTGTTGTAAAGAATGAACGCAGTAATTCATTAACTGCCATGTAATGACAATGGAATGCCTAGCTCACAGTATGGTACAACGCATTACGTCATGTAACTGAATGGTGTGATGTCATCTTGTAGCACCACTGGAAAATAAGGAAAAAAAAAAAAAAACAAATAAAATAAAACTAAGAATGTGTGAGATTAGTAGTTCTGTAATAAAACGTGTAATTATGTTATAACCTACCTACAGAATAATGATATATAGATATAAATAACAGCCATTAACTTATTATAGTTACATAAAGCATTAACACACACTCAATGCCACAAAAAAATTGTAGCCCATGAGTTTAATACACTAAAATGTTTAAGGTGTGTTAATTTCATAAATGCTTTCCACCACACTCTCTCTAATGTACCATGTATTACATAACAATAGAAAAAAGCAATTTAGTAAAAAAAGGTTTTGTGCCTGGGTAAGCCTAGGCGAAATAAGGTGAGTAAAGAAATCCTACAGTGTGTAATCCTGGGTGTGTACAACACCTACTCCCAACATGTTGTGATGCCTGAGCAGTGTTTACTCATAGGGTAACACCCACATGTGCCCTGGCAGGCGGAAGCGAGGGTAAGGTGAGAGCTCCCAGCAGCACTCTCTCTCTCTCCCAGCAGCACTCTCTCTCTCTCTCTCTCCCAGCAGCACTCTCTCTCTCCCAGCTCAGTCTCACTCAGTGCTTGCAGCGATAAGGATGGGGAATCTGAGCTGTGTCCCGCAGCCGCACCGTCACATCAGATACTCCTTCAGCAGGAGAAGCTCTCTCCAGGGAAAAGAGTAAGTGGGCTCAGCACAGCTTAGTTGTAATGAATTTATACCAGTGTGTGCTACATGGGAACCACTGCCATTGTGTCAGAGTGTTACATTACTTGTATGGGAGTTGTGGCTGTCAGTGCCTTGCAGCTAAAGTGTTGGGGGAATTAGTGACCAGCATGGAAAGCTGCTGCTGCATGTGTTTCATACACTGGACTCTGGGTTTCTCTGGGATTTTTAGAAACTCTGACCATGGGCATAGAGATACTGTGAAAGTAGCCACAGTGGGGGCAATGCTAAGGGCATGTACTTAGATTGTAAGCTCCTTGGGGCAGGGACCTCCAACCTCTTGTGTCAATCACAACCTGGCACTTAATTTGATGTATGCTTGTAATATTTTACTTGTATTGTTTAATGCACTTTTCCCTTGTCTGTATTGTACTTGTATCGCTGAATTGTACAGCGCTGCGTAAATTTGTGGCGCTTTATAAATAAAATTATACAGACATACATAATACGTTGCAGGAAAGTAACGGGGTACAATAATACAACTCTTGTACTACTTAATACTTCTTTTTTTTTGTAGTAGTAGTAGTAGTGGTGGTGGTGGTGTTATGATCAAGAAAAGTTAGTAAAAATCACTTTTCCTAAAGATTTAATCTGAATAATTTCAGCAGTGTCTTATTTGTCACAGTGTCCTTTTTATTGTGACCTGAAAAAATGATTTTATCATGGCTTTTTGACATGGATCTATGTTCACTTTATGATAGCGTTCATATTATGGGGGATATTTATCAAGGTCTCTCAAACCTATTCTCCCATATCTGGTTTTTTTTTTTAGCCTGCACTTTTCGATGCGTTCTCGGCAACTTTTTTTTAGTTGCGCCTTTTTTTTTCCGATTCGACGAAGTTTTTGAAGTGGCGATTAAAACTTTTTGTGACCGAAAAAAAGATGGATAATGGAAAATTGTGGCGGCGTTAAAAAATGACCGCATTTTTGCATTGATTTCAATGGAGTGTCTTTTCGATTGCAAGTATTGTCAATATTGGTGACTTTTTTAGTCATGTAAATTATGGGACTTAGAAAAATTTGGACAAGTCTCTCCCTCACAGAATAATGGGTTTTCGTCACCCACAATCTGATGATTATGAATATTTTTTGGAGACAAAATTTAGTTTCAAGGGGCTTAAAACATTTAATCAATAAGGATATTCTGGAGACATTTTTCAATGCAACTTTTTAGTGGCGACTTCTTTCAAGGTGACTTTTTCCATAGCGACTATTTTTTACTTTTTAAAAATATTCTCCATAGTATCTATTTGAAAAAAAAACTGTTTTGTGTACACTAAAATGTACAGCTCCAATTGTAACTGTAACATTTTAAATGACATTAACAATGTGATTATTTTTTTCCCCATATAACCCATTTGATTGTATGTAGTGCTTAGTTACAATGATCCCCTGTCCTAATACACTCAACAGTTTAAATAATATTTTCAGTATTGTAGTTATAGCAGTGATTTATTAAGTTTTCTTTGTTTTTTGGCATCTTATGAGAAATATGGTGTAAATTGTAAGAGAGATGAGGATTTCCTAAGTGACTTACAGTAAGGGGATCCTGCTCAGCATGATCCAATCTAGATGAAAGGGTTACCGGTCATTTTGGTGTTAGGGGAGATAACATATTTACCATGTCAGAAGTTTGTAATTGAGTTCCAAGCACATTGAATAGTGAAACAGTTAAGCTCCAGGACAAATCTCCACCCCCATCAAGCGACTGTACAAAGTAGTGATTAAGGTCTGTCTTAATTGTATTAAAAACTCAATCACCGTAGCCTTTATTTCTACATACGCTTAAGTGGTTTTAATGTAGAAAATGAGATGACTCTTGAATACTGATCTTTGCCTGTATAATGTAAATTGGTTGTTGATAATCTGCAACAGAGAATAACAATGTAATTTGGAATTGTAGAATGCTCAGTTTAGAGGGTTGTTAACACTGGTGATATTGTCATCCAGGAACAACATGTGTCAAGTCGATGTTTTCAGTGGGGCTGTTTACACAATCATTTGATCTGAGACAGTAGAGTGTAGCACCCTGTTAGCCATAGATATAAGCAGAGATAAATAGAGTATAGGTGATAACTTTTAATGGCTAACTGAATAGATGGGAAATGCAAGCTTTCCATACTATTTAGGTGTCTTCTTCAGGCATGGCATGGAACGCTTGCATTTCCCATCTATTCAGTTAGCCAATAAAAATTATCCCCTATACTCTACTTGTCTCTGCTTGATCTGAGACACAAGCACATTTCCTTGATTTTTGCCCATGTCCTTTATTCAGTAATTATCAACTTCTTTATTGTTTTGGTTACTTTAAGACTCAAGAGTCATTTTATAACAGTGCTATAACAGTCCAGCGTATTTCAATTTAATGTCAGTTATCTGTTTTATTTAACATATTGGCTAACTTCTGTTTACATGTTAATATATTTAAAAAAAGGGGTCTTTGGTTTTCTTGTACAGCTGGGGACCATATCAATTCCCAGATAGGCCACATCTGGTCCCCTGGCATTCAAAAAACTTGCTGCTGGTTTCTCTATTTCAGTGAAAGACAACGCTGTTTTCCCTAACCTTTTTCAAGATGATCAGTAATTACATATTGAAAAGAGACAACTGCCGGATGATTTGCTATTGGAATACAGCTCTGAATTACATAGGAATTGGGCAGATTTGTCTGATCCTGTGGGTAGTTGACCAAGATTTACAGTGAATGTGTTTTCTACACTATTGTTTTTCTTATCCCTATTCCGTTAAAAAAAAACAAAAAAAAACAAAAAAAAAAAACTTGTGTGAGACCATTAATTTATTTATATCATCTAGACTTCAGATTTGGACTTTCTCCATGACCTGCTCGTCACATGTTACAAACTCAACTTGAACCTTCTTTCCTTTTAAACATTGCAGATGAAATTCTTATGAAGTTATAACAGATTGGCATTGTTTTCATATGATAGCTATCGGGGGTGCCAGACCTTGGAAGAGTTTTTTTATTTGATATTTAAAAAAAATATACAAACACACACTATTTTTACTGAATTTTCAACCGCCATATCATTTCTGAAAAAGAACATAGTTGGAATTGCTTCAAAAGCAAAAATGGTATCAGAGATTAGAAGAAAGGGGATTTACAACTCAACAGAGTTCCCAAAACACTCCAAGGAACCTTTTTTTTCCATTTTTAACTGGTCCAGGAAAGGGTCATAGTTTTTACTGGTTCATACTTTTCTCTTACTGACATTGAAAATTTGACCTAATTTTTATGAACTGTCAGTATAGTTATTTATCATTTCCAACTCTGTTAGCTGTGTACAGTTCTTTGCACAGTTCAGTGCTGATCAAAGGGAGGGACTCAATGTGCCCAACAGTATATTGTTTATTTGTTGTGGGTATTTATACAGCACCAATATCTTCTGCAGTGCTTTACAGAGAATAACCATTTATTTTAATCTTTGTCCTTATGGAGTTTACAATCTAGTTTTCTTATGCAATCACACAGATTCACTGTTGAGTGAGGCTTAATATATCCTAGTATGCTATTATGCAAACTTAATGCAGATGATGGCCAGGGTGGAGCTGAACCCAGGGTCCAGTCCTATATGGCAGTAGTACTAATCACTGAGCTACCACACTGCCCCTTGTAGTTCCTGATTAGCATAGCTGTCTGTATATGTACGTTTGTGTCTTATAGATAATACATATTCATGGAGTGCCACAGAAAGCAACCAGCAGAGAAATAGAGAGACAACTAAAACCAATAAAAATTGTGAATTTATCCTTAAAAGATGATACCTTAACTGGTACTGCATATGAATAACTGCCATACCAATCCAAATAATATTTGTTTCTGGTTTTATTGGTCCTTTAATCACAAGTACCATTGTTGACATTGAGACATTATCCAGAGCAAGAATTCTGTCCTACCAGCAGAACATAGATTGCTATGGCAGGCAAAGAGCTGGAGGGATTTTGCATGCCTTCTGCTAGTTTCTGAGATTAAATTGTCCATGACAGGTTGTGGATAAGACCAATATCATCCCCTTGGAAATACTGTTGGTATATTATAGGGCTTTCCTCTCTCATATGTATGCATAATTTTATTTATAAAGCTCCACAAATTTACACAGCGCTGTACAATTCAGCAATACAAATATAATACAGACATGGGAAAAGTGCATTGTATAATGCAAGTATAATATCACAAGAATACTTCACTTTAAGTGCTCGGTTGTGGTTAACACAAAAGAGATTGGAGGTCCCTGGCCCATAGAGCTTACAGTCTAATATGTCAGTTTTTGGGATGACCTGGATGTGTGAAAACTGCATCTTTTCCTCCTTGCATATTGTTGTCATATAGTTATTTAATTCTTTACACAAGCTTACAGTGCTGAATTATTTCATTATTATTATTATATATATAATTATTATTATTATTAGGTTTACTTAATAGGGGAAAATATTATGACGTTCAAACATGCATGTGTGGTCATATGCATATTCTATATATGGGAATACTACATTCTAATTCTGAATCTGAATCCCAGTCATTAATTGTGTGAATCCTGTGTTTTTGTGCTCATGTACATGTGTTTTTTTTTTTTAAATAACAGACTATCAGCCCTGTACTGTATACAGTCTGTATAAGAGAACATTCTGTAGCGTTAGATATATTATTTGATGAAATACATCATTTTACAGAAGAATTTAGGATTTTAGAAATAACGGCAGGATGGTTACAGATTGAAAATGATAATATTTAACATTCGCAAGGGCTAAAGATTTGACATTTCTAATGCTGTGGTTTGTGACCTTCCTGTTCCATGCCACACTGGTGTATTTGAAATGATTCACACTGCATGGACTGCTTACTTTTGTATTAGTAAGAGCCACTGTGATGGGCCCCTTGATAACTCTGTTTTCTCATAAAATATTTGTTCTATCACCATTAAATCATTTCCTTTGTTTGCCAAGAAATCTTGCAATATTATTTCCCATTCATGGTAGTCTGGGTAGGGCCCTGGGCAAAATGAAATAAAAAGTGGTGTCTGAAGTGCTCCTATGTATGTCTGGCGGGTGCCATGCAGAGAGACTGAACAGAATAGGCCTTTTTGTAGGAGAGCACCCCCTAGTTATTTGTTGGCCATAGGCAAATGCCCAGTTTGCACCCACCTGAGTTTTCCTACGTTTTTACATGTGCTTTTGGGCTGTTTCGGCAAAATTTGGAAAGGGCGGGTACTTAGTGACAATCTACATCACACACATAAGGGGAAGTGAGCAGGGGAGATGTTCATCTCATGATCCTAAGCATAGGATTGGTTAGTGTACTTCTGCTGGGCACAGTCGGTGATATATAATTTACAGCTATAGGTCTGCTTTAACTCCTGCTTGAAACTTTACGGGGGTTATTGACTAAAGTAAGAATTCAACGGATGAACTCTCAAACAGCGGATTCCCATAGGAAATCCACAACCACGACAATTTTAAAGTTGTGACTGCGACAATATTTCCATAGTAAAGTCAATATTCTCGTTTTAATGACCTAACAGTAGCAGTCTATTGCAACTCTCTTTAGCTGGAAAATTCACACCTTTACGCAACAATTCGGACTTTAGCCAATAACCCCGCTAAGTGCTAGAGTGGCAATTAGAATTTGGTATAGAAATGCTTCAGAAGTAAATATTTTTTATCTTTTTGTGACATATATCATTGATTTTTGAAAAAATTATAATAGAAAAAGTCAGTTATTAATGTAAAAACAGTGTTTGTGTCCATGTTTTCTATGTTACTATGTGTGTGTTTATTATAGGTTGAACTAGCAAAGAGTCTTACAGCTGACATTCCTGTAAGGCAGTGATTTTCAACTGGGGTTCCACAAGGACAACCCAGGGGTTCCGCGACAC
>WMED01017226.1:0-13074 GCA_019650415.1 Pipa parva | reverse complement strand
GTTGGAAAATAAATCGATACATCGATTAAATAGATGAATCGTTACACCCCTACTAAATTATTAAATGAAGGGGTCCTTTGAAACCCCATAACCACACCTATTTAGGGAGATTGGGAGAATATCCCAGGGGCACTGTGGCTTACTGTTCACTGGACTGGAGTGGGAATATTAAAGGGAAAGTAAAAAACTATTTGTGACTATGACATAATTTATTAAAACACTTTTCTGATGTATTGTTTTTCCTACTATTACCGCACCTACAGAATCATTTTATTCTGCTAAAATGTGTAGAAAAGGCACATGTTTTGTAAAATTTCAAGACTTTTATGTTATCGTGGAATAAAAAACTTTTATAGATTTTAAGCCTTCAAGAACATGGTTTTTGGGCTCATAACACAGCAGGTGGGAGGAAGCAAAATCCAGAGTTACAGCAGCTTCTGGGTAAAAGTGTGGCTCTCTGCAAAGCATATCTGGAAAGGGATGCTATGTTAGGTTTATTTAAACACCAAGTGGGGGCATACTACCATGGGAAGGGGTTTATAGAACGGTCTTGTTCTTCCAGTAAGAGAGCAGTTACTGAGTCTATTGATGAAAAACATCTTAAAGTTAAATTCTACCTTATACCAAAAAAAAGGGCAGTGCGGTGATTAGCACTGCCAGCTTGCAGTGCTGGGTTCTGGGTTCAATTCCACCCTGGACTTCATCTGCATGGAGTTTGTATGTTCTTCCCGCACCTGTGTGGGTTGTGTGGGAAACCCACACAAGAAAATATCTGTCTATCTGTGTGTGACTGAATAGGGAAACTAGATTGTAAGCTCCATGGGGCAGGGACTGAAGTGAATGATGAATCTCTGTAAAGTGCTGCGTAATATAGTAGAGCTATATAAATGAATAAATACATACATACCTATCAAGTCGTGACTGCAGGACTTCAATCCGCTCCTCTCTGAGGCTTCCTCCAAATAATTCTCCTACGCCAGGTACAAGAAGGTCCACGGCAGCCACCTAACCAAGACACAGTGTGCGAAAAGCTCTAGTTAATGCTATATATATATATATATATATACACACTATATATATATACTGTAAAGCATACTGATAAAAAACAATATATAAAGCATACTGATAAAAATCAATTCAGCTAAATCGAATTAAACAACAAATTAGAATTACCAACTTACTATCGTTTCATACAACCTCGCGCATCTGTTTAATTACTGGTTGTACTGCAGGAACTCTACTGAGAATCTGTGTGTTTCTGATTGGTTCACTCACAGGCAAGGGGATGTAAACACAATTACAATAGGTGTTCATCTCCTAGCGATAAGTACTGTAACGCCAAAACAATGAATACACTGTAAATGCATTTACAGTTACTATATATTCCATCTGTGCTCCTAAAAATTCTAAATTGTGTCTATAAAGTCAGATATTTCCCTATTTAGCTTTACAAATTGGTTTTGGGGCTCTTTATATGAGAATGGATTATCTAAAACAACATATAAAAAAAATGGGACTAATTGAAGTCTGTTTTAACAACATAGCTGCTATCATTAAAGTTAAAAATAATCCAAAAAGCATTCATCTATGTCTGTGTGACTGAATAGGGAAAGTAGATTGTAAGCTCCACGGGGCAGGGACTGAAGTGAATGACAAATGTCTGTAAAGCACTGTGTAATAAAGTAGCACAATACAAAAAAAATGAAGAAATACAAACAAAATAACTACTATGCCAGTCTGAATATTTTTTGAGATGTTACTAGTCCTTTAAATAGGTAAATAAAGGCTAGAAGGTATTTATCAAAAGCTACAATGCATAAATAGGAACAGAACTGCCTCTAACTACACAGTTACCCAGTGCCGTGCACGTACAATGACACGCAGCAGGTATCTAAGTTGAATTGCTTGCTGAGAGTATGAAAGTATTAGACTATACTCTGGAGGGGATAAAATCCTGACTCAGAGAACACAAGTGAGGTCATACATTTTAAATTGGGAAAAGCGAGTGATGCCTTTATCTCTACGCACTTTTAAAGGACAACTACTGCGTGTCTTTACTAGGGGAGATTCTTAAGCAGGAATGGGGTAATACTTACCGATAGGGGTTTTATGCTTCAGCTTGTTATAGAGAATAAGAGGAAGCGCTGGATCAAGAAACCCTTATTGGTATTAATCCCCTCCCCATCAAGAGAATCACTCATAGTAAAAAATGAGCTTTAGTTCTCCTTTAAACACAAATGTAACAAAGTTTAGGCGGCAGAACTTGGAGGCGGCACTCCTCCCAGACAGTGGCAGTATCTAATTTATCTACTTGGAATCCATCTGGATTAAAAAATGGAATAGCGGAATCCCATATGGCCTTAACGAGCAATAAAATTCGGAATGTTTTCTTTTAAAAAAAATCTGTGTCTCACTTCAATAACATCAGCTCTTTGACAGGGAAAATGATTAACAACTGTAATCCAAAGCCATTCAGACAATGGCCTAGAGCAGGGGTCGGCAAACTTTATTCAGGAGGGAGCCATTTCACTCCCTCCTCCGGCGGCGATAACCATCTTCTGAGCCGTCGGAGGAGGGAGGCGTGCCCTCTCCCGACCCCATGACCACCGACAGCCAATCAGAAGAGCCGTCGGTGGTCATGGGCGGGGCTTGGGCGTGGCTTCGGCAGTGCGGCCCGAGCCACAACAAGGCGGCTAAAGAGCCGCATGTGGCTCGCGAGCCGCACTTTGCCGACCACTGGCCTAGAGGACATCTTTTATTGAAATATAGTAACAAATATCAACCAATCAGACGTTAGCGTTTATTATTTTACCTCCCGTGTACCAATGAATGCTAACTCTTGATTGGTTGTTATGGGTTACTAGACCTCAGGCAACTATTGCGCCCCTGTTGATGAATTTGTATGCGAGTATTTGAAACAGAATTTTCCAGTTGGGTTGACGGTGGTCTGTAAACACTGCATAGGCGGTGGTATTAGCCAACAATTTTTCTCACAGTCCAAATGCATTTCAAACAGTGAAAACTGACAAATGGGGAAGTCTTGGCAGGTTTTAGCGGAGTGGTTTTTATTTAAACTGACAAAGGATTGGAGGGCAGGTTCTTGGCACCAGCAATACTTCTGCTTTCAGTAAAAGACATATATTGTTTGGGTGTACTGCACGCACCAGACAGTTGTTGATATTTACGTCAACGGGGTGAGAAAGACCTAGACATCTCAATCTTATGTGGAAGTCTCCTAAGAAAATGAAGATATTGGTGACATTTGAGTTGACTTACTGTAAATCATGGTATATCTGCAATTAAAGGAGAACTAAAGTGACATATAGGAATTGTATATAAAAAAGCATTATATACAGTATATGACAAGGAGTGCTATACAATAGTGCTGTTTATAAATGGGCAAACATTAATTCATAAAGTTTACTTAACAAGGTCCATCTGATGTAATAGCTACAGGGAAGTCAATCCCCCTTTGTGCATCAGTGTCATGTGATCTATGACAATGTAAAGCACTTGAATTTGATTGGTAGTGTTATATCCAATCAGAGAAAACAGTGTTAAAGATCCAGTCGGGTTAAGTTTTAATGCTGCCAGAACTTCATCACAGATCTGGATTTTCATTATAATGTATTCAAAATGGCTGCCGTGAGTCTGCAGAGCTGTGCAATATTCAGTGGGACAGTACAGTGCACACACAGTTAATCTGGGATTTTAATACAATGATTTAGAAGGCAGGTAAGTGAGCTACTTTATTATGCATTTGTATGGAGGTAGCTTTAGTTCTTTAAATCAGTGTTGGTGTACTGAGTTGCCAGGCACATCTGGATAATAAATCCATGCAACAATCCTATAGTAATGACATCATACTAGTGATTGGCATAAATTATTAAAAAAGGACAATGACACCAATTTTGTTGTGGTTTGGGCAGTATTGTTGCTGGGTAATACCTGCATAAATTACAACAATGTTTTTTTCATCTATTTCAGTGGCAGGCAATTCCTAGTTCATGTTGCCACTTGGTCACAATAAATTTGAAGTCTTTTAAGTAAAATGTCACCAGAATAGAATGAGAAAGCTTGCTTTAAATCCCACAATTCACCACTTTCATTAAGCAAAGTCATATCTTCATATTTTTCCCAGCATGCCTTGGGTGAACTGTCACTTCAGCACATGGTGAAAATATGAACTGTCACATTTGCAGTGAATATTCATGCAGGTTTACTCATGAAAGGCTGAATAGTCACGTAAAAGTGTGAATTCACATTTATTCGCCACTTTTCCATTTTCGAGTATTCAGCAAACTCTGCAATGTGGTGAAATCAAGTTCAGTTGTGGACTTACGGAGCGCTTCGCATTACTTTGCGTGCACCCAGAATTCATTACAGGATGACAGTGAATTAGACAAAAGCGTTTTGTGTCGCATTCGCCAGCAGACTTTAGTGGTGAATTAGGGGGCTGATGGCAGGGATCCTACTGACTACGTCGCACTGTGAAAGACATGGCTGCTGAATAAGGAGTAGAGAATTTGTGACCATTGGAGTGTGGCGTCGTGATAAAAATTGACTGAAGAATAAGCCCATAAGTCATTGTAATAGAAGTGAGACAATTTGCTACATCACAGAAAATAACAAGGTTTGATTAATATGCCAAGTAGCAACTTGAAACAATTTGCACATCTATGGGACAATTCACAGCGAGAAATTGTTGCAGGGAACCAGTATCATTACAGAAATGTTATATAGTGCTCACTGTACGCTGAGGTCCGTCATTGTTATCACGTGCATAGAAAGGTTTGATCTCCATAGGGTAGTCGACTACAAACACAGGAATCTCGCCGCAGTGTTTCGTCAAATATTTCTCATGTTCTGTTTGTAAATCGCAACCCCACTGCAAGAAAAAAACAAAACATAAACATTAAGATTTTTCTCTAAACACCTACATACAATTTGCACACAATACGCTTGCTTCAATCTGTTCAGAGACCTGAAAGAGAGATCTAATGGGAACTGGAGCTAAGACAGCGATCTGATGAATTCCAGTGTAAGACTTTACTATGCATATTCCCACCATGGTAGTGCTTGCTAGCAGCGCTTCAGGTGTTAATGATCCTTTATTGTCTGTGGAGCAATCAGCAGCTGTGCGGGGCAATCAGAGGGACCTGTGGAGGTACCTGTAACCCTGCAGTGCAATCAGTGGCTCCACAGAAAAATCGGTGGCTGTGCAACGTCAGCAGGGGGATCTGAGGAGGAATCACCATTTCTGTCGCAGCAAATATATGAGAATTCACAGCTGTGCAGTGCTCTTAGTAGCTGAGCAGGTCAATCAACAGCTGTGCGAAACTATTACAATCTATGTGGGGCAATCAGCAGGGGTTAGAATCTGGCATACTGGCATACTGGCACCCCCCCTACCCCCCCCGCCCCACACACACACACACTTGCGTCCCGCAAAGAACATTCGGTCCATAACATTCACGGGCATTTTCCCCCAAAATAATTCATTCTAATCTATAGAATTGGCAGTTCTTCCTCACTTATGTACAGAAGGTTCATACTGTTATTAAGGACTGCACTCATCCTCAGCACAGACTTTCTACAATGTTACCATCAGGCAGGTGTTATAGAAGCTGAGATGTCTGTCAACAACATTGACAAAATTTTTTATCCTCAAGTCGTGGGACTTTCAAAAGAAATCTCTTTTATGAACCCTTTTTAATGTTATTGCACAAGATGCACAGTCACTTTGCACTATGTTTTGGATTGCACAAGTCCCTTGCAGTGTGATGCAAGTCACTAACTGTTATAGTCTGATGCAACTCACTTTAAGTGTTGTAGTCTGATGCAACTCACTTTATCAGTTATTGTCATTATCATCAAGTCACTTCATTGATGTGTCAGAGTGTGATGCACAAGTCACTTTATTTGGTGTATGTATAATTTTATTTATAAAGTGCTACATATTTACGCAGCGCTGTACAATTCAGCAATACAAATATAATACAGACATGGGAAAAGTGCATTATATAAAACAAGTATAATATCACAGGGATATATCACCTTAAGTGCTAGGATGGCTGACACAAGAGGTTGGAGGTCCCTGCCCCGTAGAGCTTACAATCTAAATGGGAGGAAGAGTTATATACACAGATTGAGGGGTAATAAGAGCTGTAACAGTGTGCTGAAACACTGGTCAATAAATACATATGATTATCCGTTTAGTGGTAGCAAGCTCTAGGTCACTTTATGGATCATCGTTCTTCACTTCTTTCTATCTTTCACTGCTTCCTTCAGTTCCACAATTGGCATATTCATTGTTGTCGTGATTGGGTCGAGCCATCTTGTTCTCTGGCGGCCTCTTCTCCTTTTTCCACTGACTTTTCCGAGGATCACTGACATTTCCAAGGATTTAGCGCACATCGCATGGCCATAGAGTTGTTGTTTGATATTTTTGCCCTCTAATGATGTTATCGGTTTGACGCGGTCCAAGACTGCCTTGTTCTTCATCATGGCAGTCCACGGTTTTCTTAGCATTCTTCTCCAGCACCATAATTCAAGAGCATCGACTTTTCTACTCTCAGCTTTCCTAAGAGTCCAGCTTTCGCAACCGTACATCATTATAGGGAAGATAATTGCGTTGACCACTCTGCCTTTTGTTTCAATGCTAATATCCTTGCTCTTCCAAATCTTTTCCATTCTGCACTGCAATCCTGCCAAGCATGGTTCACTTCTTGATCTCAGGTGTCGATTCCCCGCTAAAGGGGTATAGAATTCCAGATTTAGGGGGCAGAAAGAGAAAAGGGTTTTAGAGCCTTATTCACCATTGTGCAAAGTGAGCCATGAAGCCTTTGGCTCACTTCGCAAATGGTATTATGCACCCGCTGATGTCCTGCATGCGGACATTTATATTGTAAGCTCTACGGGGCAGGGACCTCCAACCTCTTGTGTCAGCCAGCCTAGCACTTAAGGTGATATATCCTTGTGATATCATACTTGTTTTATATAATGCACTTTTCCCATGTCTGTATTATATTTGTATTGCTGAATTGTACAGCGCTGCGTAAATATGTGGCACTTTATAAATAAAATTATACATACACCAAATAAAGTGACTTGTGCATCACACTCTGACACATCAATGAAGTGACTTGATGATAATGACATAACACCATGTGCGAAGTGAGCTGAAGGCTTCGCAGCTCACTTCGCACAATGGTGAATAAGGCTCTTAGACTAGAAAGGGCAGTATTGTTGTGTGGCCTGCAAAGCTGGTTCCTTTGGGTGGAGCTTAGTTGACGATGAGGAATGTACAGACATACAAGTGAAGAAAAGTTGGGAGGGGCAATGGAGTGAAGTGAATGTCAGGAGGAGAACACTGTAAATGATTAATTTGCTTATGGGGAGCCAAGAAGCAGAGAGAAATTGGAAGAATGGCTGTCCCTTTTGGGGGAGAGGGGGAGAATTCTGGCAGCAGAATTTAGAATAGACTGGAGCGGGAAGAGGTGGGAAGCTGGAAGACCAGATAGAAGAACATTGCAGTAGTCTAAGTGGGATAGGATGAGAGCATTCATGACGGTGTTAGCAGTGGAGTGCAAGAGAAAAGGGCGGTTCTTGGCAATGTTGTGAAAGAAAAATTGAAAGGTTTTAGAAGTGATGGTGATGTGTTTAGAGAAGGAAAGAGTTTAAAAGTCTCTCCAAGACAATGTACAGAGGTCATAGGGTTGATGATTGCACCATCCTTTAGAATGGAAAAGGTAGGAGCATGTTCAGGTTAGGGTGTAAAAAGCAGAGATAATCAAGTATGGAAGTGAAAGACTGGGATTATTGTGTTGCTGGAATTTATGTTAAACAAATGTGATTTATTAGCAAACTTTAGTTATTCTTTAGCCAATTGCAAGTATCAGTCTACTGCAGAAGCAGATGGATTGCCAAATACATTGAGATCTTTACAG
Source organism: Pipa parva (assembly GCA_019650415.1). Taxonomy (NCBI): domain Eukaryota; kingdom Metazoa; phylum Chordata; class Amphibia; order Anura; family Pipidae; genus Pipa; species Pipa parva. The sequence continues at coordinate 5,125 of WMED01017226.1, read as the reverse complement.
ATTATAATACACTAGTTTTTTGGGGTGTATTGACTTTATTATGGCAGTGGCAACATAATGCAGGACATGTTTCCAAGCTGATCACAGAACAAAGACTTCAAACACTATTATGAGACAACGTAATTGTATAATTCTCTGCGGCGGATCCCCAATTCAAATCTTCAAAAAGAAGAATGACTAAACCATAATGATATAATTCCTGGAATAAAAATGTGACTTTATGTTATCTGAATCATTATAGCACATCATTTTATCCACATATACATTCTAGAGAATGCTACACAGTGTGCATCTTGTAACTATTACAAAACAACAGGAATTGGTGGCACTATGAGTCATTAACAGACCAAAGATAAACAAAACTAAACCTGGAAAATAAAAAGAAATGCATGTTTCTTTTTTATGTAGAAGTGCAGGCGCTGATGAGTGATGTTGTAGCGACTGTGTCGGGGGAGAGCTCTGCTTGTGATATCCTACTTAGATCTGCCCTGTGAGTGAGCGCTCCTTCAGTGTAGGCTGCAGATCTGACCTAAAAACTGTCAGGCCTATACTGAAGGAGCGCTCGCATGCTGGATCTAGGATAGCGGTTAAAGCAGTGGTGGTGATGTCACGCATGCCCACAGAGAAGGCTCTGAGTGCCCTCTCTTGCACGCGTGCCATAGGTTTGCCACCACTGCCCTACTACCACCTTTTCCATTCTTGCTGATGGTGTGATCATTAACTCTATTATTTCTGCACATTGTCGTGGGGTGACTTTTGACTCTGATCTTTCCTTTTCTAAGCACATTGCTACCACTTGTTTTTTTTCTTAACATTACTAAGATCTGTCTCTTTCTCTCTCAGGTCACTGCTAACACCTTCATACATGCCCTCAACTTATCCCACTTGGACTACTGTAATGCCCTTCAAACTAACCTTTCGGCTTCTGATCTCTACCCTCTATAATCTATTCTAAATTCTGCAGCAATCATTTTCTCCTTCTCTACCCAGAAGGTACAAACTTTCTCCCAAAATCTGTCTGCTCAATGGATCCCTGTTTAAAAACAACTTATTCAGTGTCAAACTGTTCTCTAGTTTCATGTTAATTACCTATTATTTCATTCTTTCATGTTTAATTGTTGCTGATCCTATGTTTTTTTTTCCTGTTTCTCTAAAACAGCGGTTCTCAACTTTTCTGAGACCGCGATCCCAGCTGACGTCACCGTGCCGCGCGTGATGACGTTTCGGCCAAACGTCATCACGTACACGCGTCACGTGGTGATGTTTGGCTGAAACGTCATCATGTCACGCGTTACGTTGGTGATGTTTTCGGCCGACGTCACCCCGCAGGAACCCTTATAAGAAGGGTTCCTGCGGGCGCTTCCGGGTGCCGGCGCGGTTCTCGACCCCAGTGGGATGGCCTCGCGACCCCCCACAGGTTGAAAACCGCTGCTCTAAAAGATAACATGTTCAAAGCAAAATTTTGAAAATAGTTATGTAAACTTAAATCTGCTCATTCTAACAAAGAATTCCTAGGTATAATTAAGTTGGTAACTCAGCAGTACAAGGTTGAGAAACTGTGAAATGTTAAAATATGTTCATTAAGCTATTAATTCTGATTTTCTTTTCTGTCAATCGTTATAATCCAAAAAAATTTAAAATGTGAAAAATTAAGATAATTCACAAGCATATTCAAAGTCTTGTATATACAGTATAATATATATATTATATTCAAAGTCATAAATTCAAAGTCTTCATATATTCAAAGTCTTCAATTCCATTCCTCACAAAGCAATAGTCTTTGTGAACCACTCAGTAAAACTGCCCATTCCAATCCTAAATCATTCTCTCTTGCTGCCCAGTAACTCTGGAATTCTATGCCCCTCTACCTCCCCTATGACCAATCCCTCAGTATTAACCAAACTGAAATCCTACCTATAGGAGCACTAGAACTGTTTTCTCTGTCTTTAAAACTAACACTTATAGGCTAATGAAGTGACATTTAATGGGGTTATTTATCAAAGTCCGATTTGTCGTGTAAAGGTGTGAATTTGCCAATTCCCCATATTTGCGATGTGACAAATTCGGCAGCTAACGACGGTCGCACACTACACAATAGACGGCTATTGATGTGATCGCGTCTTCGCTAAGGGAATACTGACATGGGTCACAACTTCGCTATGGGAATTCTCTGTTTAGGCAATAAGGAGTAGAGAATCAGAGAGCAGTCACCCACAGTGATAAGAATTCACTTCCACAGTCGAATTCTCACTTTGATTAATAACCCCTGACTTTGTGTGTTCGGTCTCAGCTGGTTTCTACAGAGATATGCATGGGACAAGCAAGCACGAAACAGTTTGGTTGGCCAGTTCCTAGTCTTGTCTGTAATAACGAAACAAAGTCCTTAAGTAGAACTTTTGCACAAGAGTGGTTTGTGGTTTTTCATAGACAACGCCATTAGATGGTTATAAGGAAGCGCCATAAAAGTTACTAGTAGTTATTTTACAAGGGATTTATCAAGAATAGAAACTTACAGAGAAAAGCTTTGCTGTTGTGGAAGGGGACCACACGAAACATCTGAAAAAGTATTCCTAAAAAGCAGATTAAAGAGACTCAATCACCTGGGGTTTGTACTGAAAGGGACACTTTGCATCCTTTAGGACTTGTATAGCTTCTGTATAAGACATCCTGAAAGAAAGAAATGAAAGAATTACTCTTGTATCGCTATTTATCAAGCCACACCTTTCAATAAAAGTATTTTACAACCATTTTTCATAACGCCTAACTCAAAATCCACAATCTGTGCTTGAGTAAATTCTACATTGTATCTTGATTTGTAAAGTATGATATTTGGCTATTTAGCTTTAAAATTAAGGCTTTTGGGTTCCCATCCTGAATTTGTAATGCACCACTGAAAACAATGGAACTGGAAGAAGTTCTGTTTAACAACATGCCTGCTATCAGTAAAGACAAGAACAGACAGAAATCAATAAAATTCATGAATCCAACTTCAAAGATAACATTTTGGGCGAAATTTATTAAACTCGGGAAAAGCCTTTTTCACTTTTCCGAGTTTAATAACTTGGGAGAGGCTTTGAAGTTTCTCGCGGTAATTATCGTGAGATTTGCCACGAGTGATATGTGCCGTGACAAACTTTTTTTTATTGAATATATCCATGGTCCTGTATGGCTAACCTTTCCATGGATATATTTAATTTAAAAAAGTTTCTCATGGCAAGTATTGCACGAGTCAAATCTCACGATACTTACCGAGAGAAACTTCAAAGCCTCCTCTCGAGTTATTAAGCGCAAACGGCTTTTCCAAGTTTAATAAATCTCGCCTAAATTTGTGTTGTATTTCATTGTCATATTAATCCAAATGGGATTTTTTAAATTGGTCCTTTAATAGTAAAGACTTTTGTTCGTTTCTTTAGGAAAAAAAAAATACATTTAACACACAAAAAAAATTTCTTCCTCATGATTACGCCCTAGCAACTCTGGCCAAATGAAAAACGGATCAGTTTGTGCATGGACCAGAATGGGGTCTTTTTTTAACATTTAAACATGTATCATTTTTACAAGAGCTGTAATAATTAAACGGTCAGTTAAAAGCAGGGTGGAAATTTAGGGTGTAATAGCTGGAAAAACGAAACAAAATATTTAATAACAATATATTTCAAAATCGTTTGTCTTTAGGTAAATATTATCATATACACTATTGTTACCTATGTTTAAACAATCTATATTTTTCTGTAAAACTATAAAAATGTTTGTGGCTGGCTTTCCTTGCTAAGTATATAAGGGCACCTTGGTGAATTTATGTTGATTAGTTCACAAGCTATTGCTAAGGACACCGAGCGAGAATTTTTCACTGTAATTCGAACTATAGACGGCGCTGCTTTAGTTGGATTTTCCAATGAGCTGGTCTCCAGTTCACCAAACAAAGCTCCAGGCCCTAAAACTAAAAATGAATATTCACAATGATACCATGTTACGTAGGCGCCAACAGCTTACTGAAGCTTAAAAGGAAAATCACTAGAATTTTGTAAAAATAGGACATTTTGCCCCGGCCAAAAAGATAATCCTCTGGTACTAATGAATATGCCAGTGCCATCGGCCTTGCTGATGATCACATTGTCCTTATAACCAGCGCAGGACAATCCTATAATCTTGGTGACTGATCCTTTTAAACTTTTGACTTGCAATTCAAAAAATGTTTAAACAAAAAAAACAAACAAACAAAAAAGCTGGAATGGCAGGGAACTTTAAAGGAGAACTAATGGTCGTTCTGCCTAGGGGTGCAGCAAATATTGAAATCAATGGGACATTTTTTACTGGCACTGGCGTCTGTTCACCTCAGCTGCCAGTACCCTAAAGGACCAGTTATACAAGATAAAATAACTGTAACACTTGTCGTCTTTAAATGCTGAATTTCAGATTATGCTTTGCGTTTCTTTTTGCTCTATGCGCAGCTGTTTATATCAGGGTTACCCGGGGATCTTATCAGCGCTGTGATGGCGATAAGAGAGCGATGCATAGACAGGAAACAGAGGTTTTATTTAGGCTACAAACAGTTCCATGTTGCATTTTAAAATAATAACAACCGAGCGCAATGAAATGCCATGCTGGACATAACAAATATTGAAACCAAAATGCCTTTTGGTGTGAAAGGGAAGCGCTTGATAAGTATAGAAAAATCAATATATATAATGTAAACAATATAAATCTCAGTCCCAAGTGAAAACAATTAAAAATAATTAAAAATAAATGTTACTTTCTGCAACACAAAAAAAGTCCCAGGTGAAAAAAAAGTGTATTCTTCAACATATAATCTTCAATAAACTTCAAATGCTGCTCCTCTTCCGGGATACACGCTGGTTATCCCTATTGACAATTTGTAAACAAAGATTCTGGGGAGGAAGCGCAAACAAGTGCACTATAGTGCTTTATCTTTGTGAGATAATATGATAGCAAAAAAGGCAGAAAAGCACCTCTACAGCCCCAAGTGCAGGTGTGCGTATAGGAAGTAATAGTGATAAACCACCCAATACTCGTGAAACAACAGGTCACTTAGGTAGTCTCTATGTGCTCACCAGATGTTCGTGGTTTTTTCGCCTTAAGAAACACCAATATGTTATGAGATCGT
>WMED01017223.1:0-13074 GCA_019650415.1 Pipa parva | reverse complement strand
TTTATTTATTTCTGTCAGCTACAGTTTAGTGTGTGTTCTCCTTTAAGGGGCAGACTCTGACTGCATGTGCTTCTGTGTGCTGCAGTCTAGCTCCAGACCCTTTGCTGGTGTGAGAGTCTGCAATGGGTGGATGCTGTTAACAGGCTTGCCCAACTAATCCCCCCCCCCAGTGAGTTTATTCAGTATTCTTGTGTGTGTGCTGTAATTACTTGCAGATTAGATTCAGGTCAGTGGCCCTCCTGCTGTGCTGTTGTTTGTGTCTCGGCTCCAAGCGGCTCTCTCTAGCTCAGTGGTTCTCAACCTTTTGGGGGTGGCGACCCCCGGCACTGACATCACCGCGCCGCGCGTGATGATGTTTCGGCTGAACGTCTTCACGTACGCGCATCACGTGATGATGTTCGTCCGAAACGTCATCATGTTGCGCGTCACGTGGTGATGTTTGCAGCCGACGTCACCCCACAGGAACCCTTTAGCTGGCGAATTCACACCTTTACGTGACAATCTGGACTTTAAAAAATAGCCCTCACAGTGTCATGGAATGACAGTTTTTAGCAACGTATCCGGTGTAACAAATGTTTTGAGCAAAAATTTACATCAAGCGAGAACTAAATAGTTAAAATGAATCCCACTGTTAAAAATAAGAAACAATATAGAAATGTAAGCTGTAGAAATGTGTTTCCATCTATCATAATAATATACCCATGGGGTTCTAGTGATAATGAAGTTTGCTTACATCTGTGAGGTGGAAAAAATAGGGATATCTGCACATCTTCTAGTTGATACCAACTTTGTTATCCAACCTCAACAAGCTAAACGTTTTAGCCAATTTCCCAAAGGGAAGATTTCACAATTAGTTAAGCATCACTTGTCTCAGCTAAACATAACTTTTGTCTGGCACTATTAAGAACATAACAAATGCGGAACAGCAAATCAAATCTGATTTATATCCGTTAAATATCATTAACTCTATCATCTCCTTAAAATATTGCACCTGGTATGTAGAATCATAAGAACCCAAAAAAATTTCGAGCAACCTGCAACACAAAAGATGACTCAAGATTCCACGCAATAAATACGCAGATCACAATTGTACAATAAATATTTATTTTCTGGGAGTTTTTTTACTTTATTTGGTTTTGTGACATCATATAAAGGTTCTCCACTAGTTTATTAGTTTCTACTTTTGGCAGCGTCGTTCTCCGCTGGTCGCCTAGATTCCCTCGGGTAGAATTCTGCCAGCATGGTTTCCGGAATGCGTTTCAACAGCTCCCTTGGGAAGATACGCAACAGTTGCCATCCAATGTCAAGTGACTCAAAAATGGTTCTGTTCTCATAAGCTCCTTCAAAGAAAATAACATTCACTAGAAGTTATTATAGTAATATAATATATATAATAATCACAACCACTGTGAATAGGATTCTTTCTGAAAAGCTAAGCATCACAGTTGCTGTGAAGTAAAAAATTTCACTTTTTTTTTAAATCCCTTTTTTAGGTCAGATTTTCTGAAAGTTGGCCTCAACAAAAGATGAGTTTTTCAAGTCTACATAGCAACATAGACAGAGCTGAGCTTCAAATTTGTAGCTCTTCCTAAACTTCAAATCCCAGAATCTTGTGATAGCTGCATAGCTTTGAGATTAATGCAGATCAGAATCTATTTACTTTACTTTCACTGACTAAGAAAACCCCAGACTAGCTCTCAACCTATGCTATAGGTTACCACTTACAAACTGGGCAGCAGTTGGTAACTGTGGACTGAAGAGAACTTCCGAAGTTGAGGTCTTTGACCATGACAACCATAGAAGATGTATTTGTTCATAAATATTGTGAAACCCCCCCCCCACAAAAATAGAGCTATGGCAAATGATTTTATACTACTGTCTAAAACATACCAACAATATTTTTAAGTTAAACATCCCCTAAAGTTTTTTCTTGATTTTTATAGCCAGATTCAGCATCTCACCTTGAGCAATAAACTGCTTCTCGAATTTCTGTAGAAACTCTAGATAAAGGAGGTCATCTGATGAAAGAGCTTCCTCTCCAACAACAGCCTTCATAGCTTGGACATCTTTTCCAATGGCATAACAGGCATACTGCAGAGAAAAAATTATACACTCTTACTAATCTTTGCAAAAACCATTTATATTAGCATTTGTAATATTCAGCACCCCCCACCCCCATGGATCTTCAGAGGGGTACTGCAGTAGGCATCAAGCTGGCACTCTATGTTTCCTGGTCCCAGCCTTTCACTTCCCAGAGTAGTCTCTTGTAGGCCTTTTCATAGATCAAAGTAGGCCTTTTCAAGATCACTTAATCTGAACTAGTCCTCCTGTTCCAAATGGTCTCCTGCCCTGAGGATTACTTTCTGGTAATGGAGCTAGACTTTAAACTTACTGATGTTACTCCCCAAAGGAAGCCTGGTGATAAAGGAAGAATCAACAGTATTCAACTATTCAAAATAGTAGAGGGCAGACAAGAATGTATCACTGAACTCATGCACCACTAAGTATACTGTTTACAAGGGTCCATTCTCTATGATGTCACAATTTTGAGACGCTCCATAGTAGATTAAAACAATAGGCTGGATTAATCCTCTATGAGCACAGCCATTTTTGGAAACAATACTTACTAACTGGTTGGACACATCTCCATGATCTTTTCGTGTCATGCCCTCCCCTATAGCAGACTTCATGAGACGGGACAGAGAAGGAAGTACATTGATTGGTGGATAAATCTGTAAAATGGAAGAACAATTCTAACTTGTAAATAAGCATCAGTTGCCCATAATATGGACAGAGTTAAAGTTTCATTGATAACAATGTCATTAGTGGCTGCTATTATTATAATTACAATTTATTCATAAATCCCAAGGCATTTCCACAGCACTGGGGTACAAACTGAATTAGAGGTGCCATCGAAGAATGATTGCATTCCTATTGCAGGGCTGTCTGTTACTTAGAAATAAGGGATTCCTCTTCCCACTCAACAACCCAAGGGGCGAGTACTGCCACTTGGGATACCAGGAAGGGATTCCTGGTGCCTGGATCTTAAAGTGTCAGTGTTTCATTTTTCTTTAAGTGTGTAGTACCTTCTCCTTTGCAGTGTAACTGATTTCAGCTCCCTATTGCTTCTTTTTAATATATTACAGCCTCGGAAGACCAGCAGAAACAGTAGCCAGCATCTCAAAGGGCCAGCAGTGGAACCAACTTTTTAAAACAAAATCAGTGCACCCACAAGCAATATTCATACGTGCTACTACCTACTGATGTTCTACAAGTTCTGGTTAATAAAGTGTGTTATTTCTGTTACATCTGGCCTGCATATCAGTACCCATCCCAGAGGGAAGAATCCCAGAATAACCCTTAACTGAAAAAATATATAAGAAGGTGGCACTACGGTATATATGAGAGGACTATACACCAAATATACTGTGGATGAGTGCTAGATCCCTAACACAAAATACAGAAGAATTTTTAAGCAGCAGAAGCTGGTTATGGGATATAGCAGTCCTTCCTTAAACTAAGTCTAGCAGTTAAAGGTTAAATACAGAAGAATTTTTAGGATAAGCGGATCCACATGCTCAGCTCTATGGATACTTTCAAAGTTTGGGAAGTGACATTTCATCATCTTTTGTGTTTGGACCAAGAATATGCACCCAGATCCTTTCGGAGATACCATACAAACATTATTTAATATATTTAAAGTGTTGATTTATCATCTAAAGTCAAGACTGCATCTCTGTCATTAAAATATGGACTCTTTTATAACATACATTTTGGACTGGTGTGTTGCATAGTTTGGAGACCAACTGTGATGATGTGTTGTCCATGAATAGCATGTACCTGTTCATGATTGCTTCATTACATTCTTGATCGTTAATAATACATGATACAGTATTTCACCTGCCAGGGGAATGCAGTTACAGTCACATTTTGGGGGTTATTGACTAAAGTGAGAAATCGACTGTTGAAGTGAATTTTCATCACTTCAGGTGACTACGCCCTGATTCTCTACCCCTCATTGACTAAACAGTCAACAGTAGTCATCTATTGGATAGTGTGCGACCATCATTAACTGGCGAATTCACACCTTTACACGACAATTCGGACTTTAGTCAATAACCCCCTTTGTCTCTTTTCATTTTTGTTTGTACACGTTTTGCGAGTTAATGTTGTGCACATTTCTGTGTATTTTCTTAAATTGGCAAAGCTCATGCTATTTTTACGAGGGGACGCCCTCTTTGATGTCATTATGATGCGTGCAATATTAGTATATGCCATTTAGAAGGGAGTGTGTCAATAAATACATTCTCCTGATACATTGTGTACTCCGTTATTTTTATAGTGTTAGGGGTAATTCCATGCTATAGTTATTATTATTACATTACATATATTATTATTATTACATAATATTATTACATTATTGGAGTGCTAATAAGGATCCTCTTTTTCTGTACCTAAAAATTCTGCTGTATTTAACCCTTAACTGCTAGCCTTAGTAAAAGGGAGAACTGCTATATCCCCTAAGCAGCTTCTGCTAACAATAGTGTTACATTTTTGGTACCCAATTTGGGGCTCTGATTGATTGAATGCACTATATGTGTGTCTGTGTTAAGGGGATTCAGAGCAAACTAATGGTAGTTGGCCAATTTTTAACAGTGCTGGTGCTTGGTGTCTCTCCATATTTTTGCCTTCTACATTTGGGACCTTGGTGGTGGCGTACATTGCTGCGCAAGCATAAGAAACTGTTTTAGGCATGGTCTACTTCCCATCCATAACCTAAAGAGCCCACAACATGTGGTGGGGTTTCTGGGAAGTCTAATATTGTCAGCTGTGCCATTTTCTTTGTTTTTTTATGTAACAGATCTAAGATTTCTGACTTAAGTAATCAGGAAAACAAGCATATAAAATAATTAAGCCATTTTACAGGCATTGGGTACAAATATCGGACAAGACCCAAACGAGAATGTTTCAGTTTTTGGTGTGACTAGTCCTTTAATGTTGGAAGGTCACATAAAACAGTTAATTCAATCCAGTCAGTTTTAATTAGCAGCGCTTGCGTGACAAGCTTTTGTATTACCTATGCATTGTGGGCAAAATTACCCATAGTGCCTCAGTAGATTTCTATGCCTCGCTAAAGATTTCAGATATATAAATGCACAGTCCATGCACCTGTCCCCTCAAAGCTGCGCTGGTGATATTAATTACTTCAGATGCTTGACGTTTCTTGGAGAAGCAGAGATTGTTGGTTTGGGTTTGAAAAACACAAACACTTTTGTTTCAGAGATTTCTTACCCAGCAACAGCATTGTTACAGATTATTAGAAAAAAGGGGTTAATTAGAGGTCTTAATAAAGGGTATCCATTGTTTTACTGTTTCTTAAAGAGGCATCCTATGTTACAATGTTGTTTAAAGAGGCATCCTATGTTACAATGTTGTTTAAAGAGGCATCCTATGTTATACTGGTGTTTAAAGAGGCATCCTATGTTACAATGTTGTTTAAAGAGGCATCCTATGTTATACTGGTGTTTAAAGAGGCATTCTATGTTATACTGGTGTTTAAAGAGGCATCCTTTGATTCACTGTTAATTAAAGGAGTATTGCTGCCTTTTACTAAAAGAGAACGGATGTTAAATACTAAATGCCAGACAGCTTATGACTAGCAAATCTATCACTTTTAGGTCAGCAAGGGATTGATCCTACTGTACAGCAGGCTGAAACAAAACCCGCCAGGGCAGGGATTCAGGACCTCCTCCCTTCAGCCTTAATGGCACAGAGCCAGCATGAAGATGTAAAATCCACTCTGTTTTGGGGAGTTCCTACTCTCTGAGCGGCCAGAGCTCTCTGCCAGCTGTTACCTGTAAGTAAGCCAGTTTACCACCAATGGGGGAGGGTTACCTTGTGACTTTTGTTACCCTTTAATTTTGCAAAGACAGATATCTCCTCCTTCTTTGGAGTTGGTTAAAAAATGTAAAAGTAAACTGGGAAGTAAAGTTCCCCTTTATGATGTAAGATAGCAAGTTGTAAATTTAGCCCTGGTTGGGGTTTACAGAGTCTTCTGAACTATTTCTCAGTATCTCTTTTTTAATCTCATGGCTTTTGCCCTGTTTTTGTCTTTACTGATAGCAGCCATGTTTTTAAACAGACCTCACTCAGTCCCATTGTTTTCTGTGGAGCTTTAGTTAATACATATGCAGGAAGTATTGCCCTAAAGCCCAATTTTTTAAACATAAATATCTAAATAATTTATAGATACAATGTAGAACCTTTGGAAGCACATGTTGAATATATAGTAACTATAAATGCATTTGAGTTCCTTAAAGTTAATTTTGTAATATGTCTATATTTGACATTATTTTTTTTTTTCATTCAGCCACAGTAGTACACAATGGATTGCTGCACTTCTGGAACCTGCATGTGTTTTGAGTCTAGTAGGGCAGACTAATAACCAAAAAAGTAGAAAAATACAGCGATGGACTCAATCAAGTCACAGCTAAGTGTAGGCTGGTAAGGTGGGCACTGACCTGTCGGTTATGGAGCTGTCGGTCCACGTAGATTTGTCCTTCGGTGATAAATCCAGTTAAGTCAGGAATAGGGTGAGTAATATCTACAGGAAAAGTAAGATTCAAATATTATATAGCATCTCTATACCTATAGCGCTAATAGAACTATACCAGGGGTCGGCAACCTATGGCTCTTGAGCCAGATGTGGCTCTTTTGATGGCTGCATCTGGCTCTTTGACTGTAACGAGTGGTGCTCACATGCAAGCTCCACTCGTTAAAGTCAGCTGGCTAGTCTCCGGCAAGCGCTGTAGAGGGAAAGCTCTCTCATCACTTCCGGGTTGCTAGCCAATCTGGAGCCGCTTACATCATCACGCTTCCAGGTTGCTAGCCAATCCAGAGCCGCTGACATCATATGTGACATCAGCGGCTCTAGATTCTGAAGGGCTGAGCAGAGCCGCACATATATGGCTCTCTCAGCCCAAAAGGTTGCCGACCCCTGAACTATACTGTAAATGTAAATAAAAGAGTGTTTATTTTGACAGCACCGTGAGCTTTGTGGGGTTTGACCCGATGTCAGTATCACATTTAAAGGTTCGCCCACAAGACAAAATAACTGGTTTTGAATTTGCAGAGACGTTAAGCTGAAGGTGAAAGTTGAGATAATAAACTGGTTCTTATGACACTTGCGTCAATCCCAAACTTAAGGAGCTTACTCGCATCACTCTGCCTGCAAATGTAATTCACCTCTTCCTCAGGTGTAGGAGTCTGTCAGAGTAGTGAACTCAGCAAGGTGCACAGTGATGAATTTACAAGTTTTACTTCACCAAGTCGCAGTGAGGAATTAAGGAGATTTTGGCAGGATTTCTAATGTCCAACTGAATATACCCTGCATGTTGACAACCCCCGAAAATAAATAGTGCAATTTTTTTCGAAGCTTAGAAATATAAGGCCTCCCCTGAAAATAAGACCTAGCTGCTGTAAAGTACGAAAAATATACTGTACTGGTACCGTGTTTCCCTGAAAATAAGACCTAGTGCATCTTTAGAGAGCAAAAATTAATATAAGACCTTGTGTTCTTTTATGGGGGAAACACAGTACTGCAATACGCAATAAACAGCATCCAACGCCGTTTGTTTTCTTGCTATGGGAATGTACCACTTAGTGAATAAGGAGTAGAGAATTGGTGACTATTGGAGTATAGCGACTAGAATTCACTTCAACAGTTCAATTCTCTCCTTGATGAATATGCCTCTCAATTTTTAAGGAACATTTGTGTAAAAAACAGGGACGGCAAATGCCAGGCTGAGTTGACCCCTGGGAATGGGCCCTGTCACGGTGTCTCCCTTTAAGTTCCAGCATACCGTTTGTTTGAGTACAACAAAAATAAAATAAAAATAAAATAATAAAGTAGTAATAATAATTTAGAATGATACCTCTGATGTTACTTGTCATTTAAAGATGTTATAGCGCCCATATATCCAGCTCAGAAAATAAACAGGGTGGACAAATACTGGGTTTTGTGGAGATGTGTCCATAGGGGGCTCTGTGGTAGTATGTTGATGGGTGTGAGGGGATAACCTCTTGAACGGTCATTCTGGGCAATAGCAAGGCATGAAACTACCCTACCCTGTATACAAGGCAATAATAATGACTAGTTGAATCTTCAGAAGAACCCCAAAATGAGAGTATCACTCCCACCGCTTCTTCTTATCAGTTCTACATATTTTAAAATGAGTGTAACAACTCATCACCCAGATATTTATTATCGTTTTGTGTCACATGACAGATAAAATATTTGGAGGTTGTTTTGATCAAACAAAATCAAGAGTTAGTTCAAACAGAACTAGATGGGGAAAGTGTGATATTATGGTTGGTGACATCTGTAGTGACCCAGATTGGGCCTTACTAAAGTGTTATGATCTGGCATATTCCTCTATGAAATATTTGACACCTGGTTAGAGTGGATAAAACCTGTTGGGTATGCAATTTATATTTTCTCTAGACCAGAGGTCGGCAAAGTGTTGCTTACAAGCCATATGCGGATCTTTAGCTGCCTTGTTGTGGCTCGGAGCACATCTCCCAAGCCCCTACCATGACCTCCGATGCCTCTTCTGATTGACCATCAGAGGTCATTATTTTGTAATATTAAAATCAGAGAGGAGATCTTACTATGGGATATAGAAAACTAATGCACAGGAAATGAAGTCAGACTGGAGAGGAAGAAGCAAGCATGTGAGAAGCTGAGATTTGCACCTCTCTGTGGTTGCCAGGCCTCTGGCCTGGAACTACAATCCCAGCAGGGATTATATGGACACTTAATATCCAGGATTCATGTGATGTTTGCTATTTGCTTCATGAACTGTTACACCCATGGGATGTGAACTGTTATTTTGTTAAACTGCTGTTTCAGTAAAGTTATGATCATTTGGATTAATTACTTATTGCCTGAAGTTGTCTTCTTTTGCAACTCATTACAAAAGGGAAAAACAGACTAATAACATTAAAGGTCAAGTTCCACCTGAGGAAAGGTACATTCTCCCTTTTTATTATTTTATTTTTCTCTATTTTTCAAACTTTTATTTTTTTGTTTGTTTTAACCCGCGGTTTTCTGGCGCTCTCTGGGAGGCATCGTGACAAGTAAATCCCAGAGGTCACCTAGCCCAGCTTACCTACCCCGGTTATTAAACATCCCCCTGTAGATGGTACAGTAATCTATTTCTGGAATGACCTAACGTAGGGCACACATTTACAAGCCTTTAGCAATGATTCACATTTGTTTTGTTGCATTGCTTTGGAATGTATTTTATTGGTTTATTCACATATATTAAGGTTAAGCTATTGTACGCTTCTAATCAACCTTTGACCCTGTTAAACCAGGAAGCCATACCCTTCATGAGATATACTTGATTTCTGTAATAAGCACTAACTAGTATCAGGATGCTTGCTATACTGTCAACCTATACAGTTATTGTTAATAATGGCATGTTTAACGTTATTTTTTTTGCTAGCTTGAAACCCAGCAGGGATCTACCATGATAATGTTAGAATGAATGTTTTGTGATGCAGTATGGGAAAGTAGCGAAACGCACCATCATTGGGCATTGTTAGAATTGGGATCTGCGTGATAGAACCGCTCCGTCCCTCCACTCTCCCAGCACGTTCGTAAATCGTGGCCAAATCGGTATACATGTATCCTGGGAATCCTCGCCTGCCTGGAACTTCCTCTCGAGCAGCTGAAACCTGCAAGGTCAATAAATTAGGTTCACAGACTCTGGATAACATAAATAGTATAATGAAATAACAGAGACAAAGCACACAAAATTCTGAGGTGAGCTAAGAAATTGCCTTTACATATCTAAAGGGCATTCAAATACACCTATATCATCAGCAAATGGAAAAGTTACTAGTAAACTGAAATAGGGAATTTCTCCTGCAGAATGCATCACTGATGATATTGTATGACTGCAAAATGAAGATGGACCAATTGGATGTATCCCAGGTGGTACTGTGTAACAACAGAATGAAGATGGACCAACTGGATGCATCCCTGATGGTACTGTGTGACTGCAGAATGAAGATGGAATTATGGAACTTGCAGAATGCAGGAAGGCACTTGAAAAATTATTTGATTTTTATAAATAACCACCTTTAATATTCAAGGTCAACAAACCTATTACTATTCTATGAACCAGCTGGTTCAAAAACAATGAAAGGACATTTTTTCCAATTGTAAATTAACAGATGTAGCAACTAGGCCATGACTATCATCCATGGAACCCATGCTGATCTACTGGAGTCTGGCTACAAATTGGTTAGGTGGTCACTTTTATTCCATGTGCTTCGCATCATAGAAATAACTATAAAAATGTTATTTGGGTCAGCTATAAGGATATAAATAGTGGTTTTATGGTGTTTCCCTAACTTAAAAATAAAAAAGGGAGATGCGTAGAGAAGCATCTGCTACTTATACCAATTTTCTCAGGTTGACCCAATTTTCTTCCTGAGGGGCAGGTCTTACCAAAAATAGAGTGGGTTTACGTAAAGGAGGCAGGGCTTATCAAAATAGGGTGGAGTTTACTCAAAGGGGAGTGGTCTAATTTAGTTACTGGTCTTTGTGATGCTTACCTCCCGGAGGGCTTCAGCATATGAGCTCATGTCAGTTAAAATAACCAAAACATGCTTCTCACACTGGTAAGCCAGGTATTCAGCTTCTGTCAGGGCCAGGCGAGGTGTAATGATCCTTTCTATGCTGTAATTAAGATTAAAGCAGGATGCAAATTAATTTATAAATGGTCACTGGAAATGGACCAAGCTCGTTTTAATGCTACAGTGCCACCTGACTGATGGTAAAAGTGAAAACAGTTATGGTAAGTTGGAAATGATTTCTCATAATCCTATTTACTTTCTCATTACAGATAAATGTCTTGTAAAATGTAGAAGCTCAGTGCCAACAACATGGGCACTGTTTGTACTGTATGTGGGTAGGTTACAAGGGCACTGTTTGTACTGTATGTGGGTAGGTTACACGGGCACTGTTTGTACTGTATGTGGGTAGGTTACACGGGCACTGTTTGTACTGTATGTGAGTAGGTTACATGGGCACTGTTTGTACTGTATGTGGGTAGGTTACATGGGCACAGTAGGTGGGTAGGTTACACAATGTTGCCAGAAGAGGAGTGAAAGTCATTGGGGTGATGAAGTCATCTATTAAATGTTACATACGTTGGATCGTTGGCAAGATTCAGAAAGAGGCAGACATTATCCATGGACCCATTCTCCTCGAAGTCTGTCTTAAAGAAGCGTGCAGTCTCCATGTTTACCTAGGAGAGGAATAAGTAGAATACAGTGATTCGACCATTGTTTTGTATAATTTCTATCGGCATTCCGAGTTTTAATCTTTAGGCATTGAACTTTTCAGAACATGAATATGTAAAAGTATCCCACCAGTTAATATGAAATAAACAGCTTCATGTCACCTTGGGGTACCCAGCCCTTCATGGCCTTTATAATAAAATCCACCCCAATTGGAAAAAAACTATTTGCCTCCGGAAAATTGAGGTCGTCCCTACATCTGGAATCCCAGGGGGCTATTCCACCACTTGGCTTGGTACAAGGTTTAAGGGGAGAGGGATGCACATTGTTTCCTACTAACTTCCATAAACATTACGTATTTTATTAACATGGTATTGTATTTATTCATGTATACAGTATAGTGCTGATATATTACCCAGCAATTTACACAGACTCATTGTTTACTTCAGTCCCTGCCTTATGGAGCTTACAATCTAGTTTCCCTATTCAGTCACACATGTATGGGTTTCGATTATGGGAGGAAACCCATGCAGGTGTGGGGAGAACATACAAACTCCGTGCAGATGAAGTCCAGGGTGAAACTGAACCCAGAACCCCATGTTGCAAGGCAGCAGTGCTGACCACCAAGCCACCACACTGCCCATCTACTTACTCCCATTGCTGCAAACACAATAGCAAAGTTGTCTTCACTGTAGTCCATCACATCCTTGGATTTCTTCACTAGGCCGGCCTGCCTGCAGATCTGAGCTGCGATCTGAAAGAAGCACACAAACAATAACTGTGTAATTGCTGCTAAGCTCACTAATTCAGGGAATTGTTTGCTTTTTCACCATCCACAGTACACCATGGTAATAACAAGAGGGTTGAACCTGACACCAGATGACTATGTTACTATCAGTATTAATAGGTGGTTTCCCTGCATTAGTCCCTTGATACCCATCTATTCTAAATTACTACCCAAATGATATAATCACTTCTAATAAGTAATTCAGTGTTTCATTTTCTCTACATCTGACTTGAGAATTAGGATCCACATGACCCACGACCTGCATGTCAGGAAAATACCCCATGTAGCATTATCCTAATTGGCTGCAATTTCTAGTTTGGGGCTACAGTCCAACACCAATCCATGGTCTAAATATGTTAACGTTTGGCTTATTGCAGGGCTTATTTACATTACACCCAGAAACCTAGATGCTGCAGCCAGTGGAAGAAGTTTTTCTGAAGACAATGATTCTAATTAGCTAAGGGCTAAAATCTGTACTATACAAGGGCAAATTAAAGGCCACCACTAGACTGCCTTTAGTGCACAATTCTGGATGGATCTGCTATTGGTACTCCATCACTTAAGATTCCACAGTGCCAAGCGGCAGCTGCCAAAGCAAATAGGATCATGGGATGCATCAAAAGAGGCATAGACGCACATGATGAGAACATAATTATACTGCTTTATAAAGCACTGGTCAGACCAGACATGGAATACTGTGTGCAGTTCTAGGCTCCAGTGCACAAGAAAGATGTGGTTGAGCTTGAGTGGGTTCAAAGGCAGCTAGTAAAGTAATAAAAGGAATGGGCAATATACAGTACCAAGAAAGATTATCAAAACTGGGCTTGTTTAGTCTAGAAAGAAAAGAAGATTAACGGGTGACCTGTGAATAAATATATCAAGGGTTAGTACAGAGATCTCTCCCACAATCTATATATACCAAGAACTGTAAGTATTACAAGGGGGCATCCTCTACGTTTAGAAGAAAGAAAGTT
>WMED01017219.1:0-13075 GCA_019650415.1 Pipa parva | reverse complement strand
GTGTGTTACTGATGGTAGGCTTTGTTACATTGGTCCCAGCTCTCTGCAGTTCATTCACAATAAAAAAATAAAATAAAAATAAAAAGCAGAGTAATGGTAGATTAAATAACACTGGATGGAATGCCAAAGTTAACCATCTATTACATGGGGAGGATGCTCTGGTCTCCTTAGCCGGGGAGAAGGAACCTAACAACCTCTTGATGGAAAAATGAATTGCTGTTAGTAGAGAGAATGCCAGTTAAACATATTGTAGTGCATGAAACAATACTGGTAAAATATCACAAGGATACATCACTTTAAATGCTAGATTATGGTTGACATAAGAGGTTGGAGGTCCCTGCCCCATGGAGCTTACAATCTAAGTGATTGGTTAGTGTTTATTATATGGGTGGGAATCATTATAATTCACAATCTCAAGATGAATCACAAGGTTAGTGTCTAAGTAAAATATATACCATTATTTAAGGTCATTTTATGACCCATTGTTCTTAGTAAAGCCAGACATAAAGGGAAGTGGTTAGGGCAGCTGGTACAGTGAAGTTGAACATGGGGCACCAGATGCTAAATCTGTTAACACGGCAATTTCACATTGTGGTATTATGTTTAACCCATTATTATGTTTACTAAAGCAACATTAAGCAATCATGGCTGAACATATGGATTATAATATAAAAATGATCTCTGACAATGCGTCAAGCAATAGTGGGAAACAAATTGTAATCATAAAATTAATACTGTAAGTCACACCTGTAAACATGCCAGGTTCCCTCATTTAGGCGCTAGTGTGAACCCAGTGTTATCCTCTGCAGAGTCTCTCCACAGCACCTGGCACATCACTTATGGTGGGTCTCTCACAGCAGGTAGCCCAGGGCCTGTATTCGGTATTAGTGAATACTAGGATTGACTGGGTTCTTCAGTTTAGATACTCAGGGCGTTATTGGCTAAAGTGAGAATTTGACTGTCGAATTCTCAAACAGCAGATTCCCATAGAAACAATTTTAAAGTCACAACAGCAACAATATTCCCAAAGTAATGTCACAACCATGACAATATTTCCATAATGAAGTTGTGACTGCAACAGTAGCCATCTATTGTGACCGTCTTTAGCTAGCGAATTCACACTTTTATGCATCCATTCAGACTTTAGTCAGTAACCCTCTTACTCTTTGAAAGAAAACTTGTATCAAGAAAGAGTCCTGTATTGTGAGCAAAATGCATATCAGCACATTCCTAAGAAAAAAAGTTCTATGTGCTCTATGTTATAAAAATAGAATAATATATTTTCTTAATAAACGGATTATATTCTTTGCACAAATCCTGTTTAATAACCTAAAGTTGCACAGAGGTATTTATTGCAAGTCTACTTTGCTTGTACAAAAGAAGCAGGTGTCCCTAAGTGCAGTGGCTGAGATGGTGCTTATGGGATCTCCAGATACTGTTACGTGTGGGTAAATATCTTGTGCTTGGCAGTATACAGACAAAGCAAGCACTGGCTATTGTTAGAATGCAAATCACATTTGTAGTGCACTTATGATATTTATGCTCACCTTGAGTCAAAGATAAACATTAACATATTTTCTAAAGAATGCTGGCACCCATTCCTATTGTGCCATTTTGCACTATACATATGTATTCACTTTGAGATAACTCAAGATAAGAGAGTAAATGCACGAACATTCTCCTAAGGAGAAGCTACCTTTAATACACCACGATAGCTTGATGTGTTGTGCTCAAATGACAAAATAAGCTTTAAAGAATTTAACAAAAAATAAGCCCAGTCATTCTTAAGAGTTTTTAGCTTCATTTTGTCAGTGCAAGCCTTTAAAGCCAGGTTCACACTGGCGTATTTACGCTAGTGCCTATATGCTGCGCTTTGAAAAAAAAAAAGCATTACCTTCTCTGTCCACACTAGCATGCACACGATTGCTGCCGCATATTCGACGAGCATACGGATGTGATGTGCGAAGAATGTGGCCAGATAGGAGGAGCCGTGAACGCCAAGGGAGTGTTCCCACTGCGTTGGGTAAGTACAATAGAAAAGCGTTTCCTGAAGATACGCCGGCCTGAATTAATTGGCGTATTTTACAGACAAGTTTTTCTAAAAGCGCAGTGCATAAATACGCCAGTGTGAACCTAGTCTACGACATTTTTTTAATAATCTAACAAAAGAATTTATATTTTCTGTGTAATAGAATTATGTTTCCGTATTGACAGTATACCAGGTTTGATGTTTCTGTTTCCATAGACACTGCAAAACAAAGATAAAAACACAATGCTGTCATTTTAATTGCTCATGTCACCTTTTCTAACCTTCACACCTGTCAACATTACCAAATTATATAGAGGAAACTTACAAGCATAAGATTGTGAGACTCAAACTCCAGACATGTCTAGACATTCAGGTGAAGAACCCTTCAACTCTCCTGCTTAAAGGGGAGGGGTGAAAACTTTAGCTCAGACAGGCTAAACACACACTAACTTCCACCTGTAAATGGATAGCCACCTAATCAGATTAATCTTAGCTATGGGAACACACCTAGTACTGAACTTTCAGAGTGGCTATGAAAATCCTTTAACTCTTTCGGCTTTGCTGAATAACACATTTAAATGCTGGCATCAAAAAATATTTCCTCTCTTCCAATATATAATTAGCAGTTATTTTTAACAAGGTTATGACTGGCTTATTACAAAGGAAACATGTATTAAAGGTACACAAATTATTTTACTCTGAAGTTAAATTAACAAGAAAACATCCATTTGCTTTAACATGCAAGTTACTTTTGAATGCAAAATAGCTTAATCAAACTCTGTCTGGCTGTAAATTGATGTATGTTCAATGCAAATGTTTTTGAATGTCTCGAAACTAACAACGTTCAGGAAGATTATTCTTTGCATTTCGAGTGATATCCATCTTAGCTTGTAGAAACAAAGCTTCATGTTAGTGAACCAACAAAGCACCCCAAGAGTGTGGCTCTGGGCTGAAGGTATTTCTGAGCAAGGTTTGTGAAGGTTAGTTTTGTGGTTTGCCAAGAAGACTTGTTTTCTATTTAGAGTAGCACAAAAGACTGCTTTGTTTAGCTGAACTGTGCAAATAAGCTTGTGTTTTGTAAATAGAACACTGTTTTGCAACAGTTTATTTCCTAAGGAGTATGCAGACAATGGGCTAATCCTTGCACATCTCACAGAGCAAATCTCCTGATTCTGCTGGGTCTGTACCAAAATTTGCAGGGGGAGACTGACCTTGTTTTGTTCTATTTTACCTCACCCTTAAGCAAAAGTGGTCATTCAGCAGTCACAGCACAATGTGCGGTGCTGTTAGAGCATAAAATTATGGAGGTAATGGTATTTAAAGTCAGAGGCAAATCTCTACAGCTTGATTATGGACTGGTACAGTATGTCTTAAACAAATAGTCAATTATTCCTTGTCTTTATTAGGCTTTAGTTCCTGTTTTATCCCTCCTTGTATTGAACAACTATTTATTGTTGCTAAACCAATCTATATATAGGCAGAAGAAAAGACATTCCCATAATAAAATATACAATTAAACAATATAAGACTATTAATTATAAAAAATAGTTTCAGGGATTAAAACAGTTTACAGGCCTCTAAAGCAGCCGCTAAGGGAAAAACAGAAACACTAGCTTTTTTTCCTCATACTGTTTTGCTGAGCACAGTTTGTATCGCTTGTTATACAGACTATACTATACATGTTCTAGCATGAAGTGTTTTAATACAAGATGTGACTGATTAGTTTTCTTTCATTGAGTCGCCTTTTATATTAACATGGCAGCATTCATATTTGGAGTTACAGGAAAATGAACAGCTCAGAGCCCTCTTTGTCTACAGGCCAAGTGTGAAACAATGAAGGAACCATTGGAGCTAGAAACGGGTCAATATTACGAGGACAGTATTGTTATACTGTAACCTCTGTATTTGTGCCAGAAAGTGGTGTGTCATGTCTATTAAAGTAAATGCATATTAGTGAAATTATTATGTACATTTCTTTTAGATGGACATGCTTTTTCAGGGCTGTCGGCAGAAATCCTAGAGCCTACCACAATCTGATAAATGTTTCTTCCCTAATATACTTTTTTACCCTCGTTTATATTTGAAAATTCCCATCTACACTTCTTGGGGGGGGGGGGGAATTCACGATTGTTTCGATTGGCAAAAATCAACAGAAAAATAAGTGTTCCCTCCCCCCCATGCCCATTTTTACATCCAATAAACTCAAAAAGGTCAAAAACGACCTTTTTCAAGTTTAGTAGAGTTTGCCCAAAGTATCAGTTCCTGTATAACGCTATTTAAAGTGGATGTCAGCAGATTTTTCAGAGTATGTGATTACAGTTACAGATATTTATTGAGTTTGTGATTTAAGAATGAAAGTAAAGTTATTCTTTAAAATGATTTGCCATTTGTTAATTCAGTGGAATAGTTATTTTAATTTCTACTCGGGTACTTTAAACGTAGCTGGGCATGTATCTAAAATGTTTGCAAAGAAGAACCTATGCACCTTTGTTTGTTAAAATAACATTCTTTCTAATGTCTTGGTAGAGTTTTTACATATTTATTTTTTGAATAAAGAAGAATAGATGTGCAAATTAGGACTAACCATTGCTGAGCAGCTGGGTCAGGCATTCACAATACTAAATGTTGGCAGAGGCACCACACAGCTGTGAATAAAACCTTAAGCCAATGTCATGACCCAGCTGCTAGATATGAAAGTTAGCTTGTGCCAACAACAGGCCTCTGATTATGGGAGTTGTTTTTCAGATCCTTTGTGTTCCGTGCATTAGGGAATAATGTCCTATTATATAAAGGATGTGGTACTGTCAGGCTGGCACAGACAGGAACACGGTTAATTTCCAGAAGTTTAAATTACATTGGGTTTAGTTTTCTAGAGAGGCAGATACTCAAAATGTAGGGAAGTGAGCCATCAATTTAGAAACACTCAATAATGTGAAACAAGAGAAAGAAGTTTTCTCTCTTCTAAACCAATTACAAGCTAGAAAGTATAAAACCAAAAAAATTTAGTTTGCCTTTTACTGTATACAGGAAGTACTTTAGAAAACTGTTCAATGGCTGCTTGTATTAAATAAAATGTTGAGTAACTGTCTAAAAGTTAGCCTATTTCTTTCATCATGGCCTGTCAGGATACTAGAATATGCCTTGGTGGAGCTTAGTCCAGGTGGGTGGATTTACCTATTCTGCAGTGCTTTAATTTCTGCTCCAATTTGACTTTGTTGAAAGCTTTTGGCCACCAGCAAAAATGACTTGCTAGCTGGTAGAAGTCTACAAAGGAGCTCATGCAGCCTTCCAAATTGAAATGAAGTGAATTTCCACATGCACACTACGAACTTAATTATTAGATTTAATCTGGACACTGTCGCTGGGCATGGCGATGTGCAAAACCAGGGGTACCAGCTCTAAATTACTTAACATAGTAGTGTTACAATGCAAAACACACAACTAAAGCTTAGAACAGCATTAAAGGCACACTTTGCTCAAAAGTTATCTTTGCTGTACCTATTATACAATATGTATTCACAATGTAATATTTTCATGAAACTAGGCAAAAAACTTAATAAAGTGTTAAACAGCGCAATAAAGTGTAAAAAAGCGATTATAAAACAAATGAAACAATAAAAAGTCCAGAAAAAATCTCTCCAAAGGTAAACTTCTTCTTGCCAAGCCTCTTCAAATAAATGTAAAAAAGGATGTTGGAAAACAGCCAAAATGGCTACCTAAAAAAAGGCGCAAAAAGACAAAATAGAAAAAGCACTAAAAGTGTGTTATCAAGATAATAAATTGAGAAATAGTAAAGTTTTCCTATTTCTCAATTTATTATCTTGGATAACTCACTATTCGTGCTTTTTCTATTTTGTCTTTTTGCGTCTTTTTTTAGGTAGCCATTTTGGCTATTTTCCAGCATCCTTTTTTGTCTATAATTGAAATCAAATTCAATTATTTGTATCTTGCATATTGTTAAATAAACATTCCCTATTTATTTTCTTATCCCTGGTGCCCATCTCTATTACCACTTTCCCCACATCAATAACTGGCTTGGGGGAAAGGGAATATAGAATGTAGGCTAGGTACAGCTATAGTGATCTTCTAAATCATTGCAGAGAGTACTGGGCGTTATAGAACATGTCTAGTGTTGCAGTACTATTCAAATTGTTTGTAGATTCTGTGAATTGTAGCTCAGCAACAGAAGGTTGTATAGTTGTTTTTTTTTTAATTAAAACACCGAAGGGCATAAAGAGAGAGTTTATTTTTTCAAAGATGCCAGTTAAAATGCCTATTTGACTTCTGGTAGCATCATGCTAATTTGCAGACAGTTTATCCATTCTCATTAATATAAACCCAAATTTTCTAAATGTAATCCTGGGAAAGGTGGTGTGTGAGTGATTGTGTGCCAGGTTTCTGCATTTGAGTATGTGTAATTAACCAAAATATGCTTCATTTACTCTTGGGATTGTCGAAAATAGACTACTGCAGATATCTAAATTGATTTTGTAAAACGTGAACACATTTCTTAATAGCTAGAACGCAAAATTAAATTCCCTAGTAATAAATTTGACAGGACAGATTAGTTACATGATATCAAATCTAATGAAGAAAGACACCAATAAAAGCACCAACAAGCACACAAATACACTACAATCATTATCCTAAGGCTGTTTACAAGCAAACCTGCCTAAAGAATGTTATGGATTATCTGGTATGAAGTTTGCTAGACGGGAGTTATTTATCTAAGTGCATATTGTCACATGGATGAATTTGTAACAATTCAACATTTGTCTGACTTTGCCTATTTGCCAAAAATCATAATCTTTGCCCTGTGGTAAAAATACACTCAATTTGTGACACTACGACAACCCGAAAATTAGTAAATCACAAGTTATTTTTTTTTATTATTTAACTTACCCATACCAGTAAATTATTATTATAATGGCACAGGATTCACTATTGAACTTTTAGGCATTTGTTTTGCAGGACCATGTGCATATTCTGATCTATAATACTTTTATCTTTATATTTCTCCCAGAAGGTCACAGGGTAACCCTATTTCATTGTGCAACAAAAGTCAATCCTCTTTAAGCCAGAGTCCACTTGTGAGAGAGTTGCTGTCAGACATAATTTGTTGCAGCATTCTTGGATTCTACTGGACCCTTTTATACAATATTTACTTGGAATAGGGAGTGACTCCAATAAAGCTTCTGTGTTCTGTGCATACTGCTATTATATTACTTATCCTATAAAGTTTTAATTATAATTGTTTGATGACATGTCTATCTTTAGTTTTCATTGAGGTTCTATGGAACGGATGGAATAATCGCCTTATTTTATTGCTTGACATATTGGCATAATAGAATAGGTCAGCGATGGCGAATCTATGGCATATCTATAGCATTCAGTGCTGAAAAGGTTCACCACCACGGGAATAGTCCAACAAATAGTCCCAAATAGAGCAAGTTCTAGATAGTTCTGATTTTAAATATACATATACAGTGTAGGATCAAGAAATTATTTAAAAGGTTTGGGGATTTATAAACTAATGAATACACCAAGATACCTGAATAATTGCTGTGATTTGTGGATAAGTAAATAAGTGAGCTCAATTACCTTTCCAAACAAACATATAAAACAAGGAGAGATGAATTCAAATGCACACCAAAGTGAAGCATGTACGTGGTGTAATACCCCTAATGATCCAGGCAAAAACTCAATAAAGTCCAATAAGTAAATGAAAAAGAGGTCGCACACACAGCATATAAGGTGTATAACCCAAAGTCATTTACTAACCGGTGACACAGTGTACGGCAGAACAACGTTTTGGAGGGTACACAACTCCCTACGCCATGTGGCACATGGCACTCCCTATGCTACAATGCATATAAAACATTGTATAAAACATTAAATTTATACCCCACTTCTAGCTAAAGATCACCCACAGGAACCCACACCCTTCATCACATTTGTTCAGCAAGGGGTAATGCCAGAATCTTATCTTCAGATTTGCACTGATTTCCACCTGGAGGAGTCTGTTGGCATAGCACATTGCTCTCAAGGTTTTCAAAAGGGGCAACTATTTTATTCTCTGCAGGTTGCAGTACATATGGTAGGCTCAACTGACATACCCGCACATCCAAATACACTGGTACAGTAGAAGTTACAAAGTTAGTATCATTATTTAATCACAGGCACATGTCATTGTAAACTTTACTATTATAATACTAGTTATATGTTCCCTCAATCAGCATTAATCAGTCTTTTGATTAAAAAAGCAGTGCAGACACAAAGCAAGACCCATAAATAGAAGTAGAAGAGAAGACATGAATGGGATATGATGTTCTGCTTCGTGCAGAGACATCTGCTAAAACTTATGATTTCCTTTCCCAGCCTTATCTATTTTAAGACTCAGTTTGGGAAACTTGGCAGGAAAGAGTTTCCTATGTCATCCTGGCCAAAAATACATACAATGGTTTACCAAATGTTCTTTGATCTCACTGTACATATGATTGAAACCACTTATATGCTGAATTTAAAAAGAAAAGAATTGTATGAATAGGGGTTTTGAGAAATGTCTTGTAACAGGAAATATGCAAGTTGGCGGCACTTGGAGTATAGGTGACCTTGTGGAAAGATTTTATGTGGTTTATGCTTCCAGAAGGGACTGAATATGATGCTTGATGGTCAGAGGACCAACTAGAGAATTCTAAATGAAGCAGAGTGCTGATTATTGCAGTGGGAAAGCAAATGTACATTCATCAGCACGGGAAATAGTTTACAGAGGTCTAGTAATCCACAGCATCCAATCAGAAGTTAGCATTCACTGGTAATAGAGAGCTAGACTTGTGAAAGCCATCCTCTTATTGACTGCTATGGGTTATTAAACTTCAGTAAAGTGTGCCCCCATTGATGAATTCCCCTAATAAAGTCTAATTTAATTCACATAATTCCAGACGAAGTGTAAATGGGGTGGCCAGTATTCTAGACACTAAAAGATGTGTAAAAGTTCCAGCAGGAATTTAGGCTTCATATGTAATCAGCATTCACCATCAGCAATTAAATGACTCAGAGAAATAATTATATTAACTATAAACTGGCTGTGGAATGTGCCGAAATGTTACTTTTTTCACACCAGTCTATTTGTCATTTATTAGAAAACATTTTCTATAATTGTTCCTACCACTGGCCTTATGTAGCAATGGTGAAAACGTTTTAGAGACTGAGTAGCCAAACTGCAGCCAGAGAGGGCTCTGAGTGACCTTTGTGGCACACGTGCCATAGGTTTGCCACCACTGTTATATAGCATTCTACCAGACACTGCTTCATTTTGATTGCAGATGCAGCCTGATATCTTGCTTTGAAAACTATTATAGATTAAGTTTCCTGATTGCTCTTCTGCATCCGTTTGCCAAGACTCACATCATTGCTACTTTTAAAGTGGTATCCTCTAGGGAAAAAGTGTCATTGATGTTGACACCTGATAATTTTCTGTACAAAAAATTATCTCATCAGGTGCACAAAGAAAATATGTATGTTTATGTACTAGTATATATCAGATCCTGTGTATATGTGTATCAGCTCAGAGAAGCACTATTAATCTCATACTGAACATTACAATAAACATTCCAGTGAAATCCTTACTATCACTAATAAGTATTCAGGTGATGGATATGGTACAATCCATAGAACAGTAAGTCAAAATCCCATGATGTCATTATTACAGTTTTAAATATATGCAGTGTTAAATTTCTGCTCTGCAGACTTTGTGGTCTGTCATATGAATAATTATCATATGCTTAATGAGAAAGATTGCAGTTTTTGAGTCAAAAGCATTAGCTTAAATGGACTTTATTTTGCATATATAATATGTAAGTAAGACACTCACGGGGACATTTTTAGGTAACCAAAGCCACTCACTGTTCAGGGATAATCACCATTTATATAATAATAATAATAGTATATAAAAATATAACTAGCATACATACTGTGAGGGATCTCACCTGGATAGTCTCCAACAATGATGTTAGAGGGGTTCTAAAGACTCAGAAAGGATAACTCTGTATAGGTTATCCCAACTTACAAAATCCAGATGGGAAAACAAAGAGACTACATCATAGGGACTGGAATTAAGGTTGGCAAATAGAGATATTACAATATGAATGTATAAATGAATTATGAATATAAATATTTTGGTATTGTAAGAGCTTACAACTATCAACGTTACCTTTGGCATTCATAAATATTTGCTATACTGTATCATTTTATTTAAAGAAGGGTTTAGTGTCCCTTTAAGTGTTACACTTACATTGTAGTTCATGCATGTGCATGTATTCTGACTCATCGGCTATTCTGATGCCACATTTCTTTTCAGACTCGGGTT
Source organism: Pipa parva (assembly GCA_019650415.1). NCBI lineage: Eukaryota > Metazoa > Chordata > Amphibia > Anura > Pipidae > Pipa > Pipa parva. The sequence continues at coordinate 2,678 of WMED01017219.1, read as the reverse complement.
CAAGGCATCAGAGATGCATCTGTGTTCAGTGCAGGGCATTGTACCTACCAGTTATAATAATAATTTGTTACATCACTATATGGTCTTTTTTTTTAAAGTAGTGATTTAATTGTCCTTGGCAATAATATAAGATTACACAAAGTTTAATGCCAACTTTAGACTGTTATTTTTTTGTGTCTGATCATTTTGATAACAATGCAGTATAATAATTGCTGTCAGGTGTACCAAATAACACTCTACTGATGAAGAATGACTGGCTCATGTTTATGCATCTGTTGTTCTATTCCATTTGCTATTTAAGCTTTTTAATGATATAAAAATAGATTGTTAACATTTTATTTCTTTCTGTTACAGTGGCACCTACTGGAGAAACACTGTTAATCTATATAGAATAAGTTACTGATAATTATCTGGCTTTTCGAGTTTTAAATGATAAATAAATGTACTATATACTTGGTTTTTATTATGTAGCTTTGAACTGTATCGAACAGTATTTTGTATCCAGGAATATCAAGCAGTCATGATTCATTTTTAGCAAAGTGAATAGACTACACTTGTTCAGACCACTGTATCATAAAGACATTGCTGCATTTTAAATACTTTTGTAGACATAAAAAGATTATTCTGCTGGACATAATAAAAATGAAATTAGATATATATACTGTATATATATATCTATCTATATATATATATATATATATATATATATATATATATAGATAGATATATATATATATAGATATATATCATTCACTATGCAATATACTTTTATTTCCTGTTTTACAACTTTAAATAAACCAACGATTATTGAATATTTATTTTACAATGATGTTCTTATAGAGTAATATAAAAAAAGATGGAGTTATGTTACTATTAGGTAAGCAAGGGTCTTTAGCCACTACTGGGTCCCTGAACCTGAAAAGGTTTGGTCATTTGGCACAAAATAATGGAAAGAAACAAATGACACCCTAAAGGGTGTAATACATAATACCTCTTGCAGGTGCTTTTTCTGATTTGACATTTTTTTCATTGGGATCCTTGGACCTCTAGTCATGACACTAGTTCACCAGTTATTTGATATTATTTCATAGTGGTCCGTTGTTACTCGTATCCTTGATTTGCAATTGTTCTTGGAATGCACTGAAAGTTAGAGGCAAGACAATAGGTTACCACACCAAAAATAAAAATTTACCAAGGTCTTGTTGCAATTGCTCATTAAAGTAGTGGACTGCTACATTTGAAAATATGGATCATGAATCCATAGGTTCACCATCTATAATGTACCACCTGCTGCTTTTAGGCAAAACACAAGTGTTGCAAAGAAGACCTGAGCTGCACAGAACATGAGTGATTCTGTAGTTACTTGTTCAAATGCCTTGGTCCATCACAATCAATCCAACCTCTTTGCTTTAAAGGGTACTATAGTCAGATTACGTCTTTATATATGTCAGTGCTGATATGACACTGGGGTTATTCACTACAGTCCGAATTGTTGTGTATAGGTGCGAATTCACCAGATAAAGACAGTTGCAAAAGGTTGCTACTGTCGCAATCGCAATCTTTATAATGAGAATACTGTCACAGTCGTGACTTTATTATGGGAAAATTTGGGGACTTTATTATGGGAAAATTATCGCAACTTTACAATGTTGAAATTGTAGCGGATTTACTATGGGAATTCGCTGTTTGCGAATTCGACAGTCGAATTCGCACCTTAGTGAATAACCCCCTGTGCCTCATACTGGTGTATGTATACCACCACTGTTTTCAACAGTAGTTTGCTTGCCTCAGGGCTTTGCTGCCTAAAGTAAGGTAGTAATCTCACCTTATAAATTACCCTGTTGAACAATCAGTCCTTACCTAAAAACTTGAAAATCTGGAAATGATCCTAGAACTTATGACAGTTATCTTTTAACCTGAAACTGAATGTAAAAATGAGGAAGTATCCATGCCAGGCTAGAATGTAAATAGCTGTAATCAGTGGCATACATGCATCAGTATAGGCCCCACAGAACCCAGCTCTGAGCCCTTTTCCGCCATGTGCCCAGTAGCAGCTTTCTCCCTTGCCTCTCTAGCATGAAGGCCCTGGCTACACAATCTTCCTTTAAAGGGTATGTAAACCCTGTTTATAAAGAAAGCCCCATTTACCTATTGTCAAGCAATATAGCAGTTAAGAAACTCCTGATTCAACTCTTAATTCAGCAGAGATCAATATTCCCCTGTAGCTGCTTTGTCGCTGTGAACTATTTCCCTGCTGTGTGTAGCCACACCCCCTCCTTTCGTTGACTTCCTCTTTCCACAGCCGACCACATAGGTGGTCAAACAGCTTTCATCTGCACATGCTCAGGGCTAGGAACAAGCTTTTTATATAAGGAGATGGTAAAGGGATTCCAAACTCTCTGAATAGTTCTATGATGTCACTCTGGAGATGGGGCTTATCAACACTATACAGGAAGAGCCTGTACACAGAACGGCTGGGCAGTTTAAACAAAAGGCAAGTACTACTGATCCAAAAATCATTTTTAGATTTTAATTTCTATGTTGGCTTTCTATATGTATACATGTCAAATAGAAATAACGTTTTATTCAAACTTTTCACACCCTTTAAACAGTGTAACCAAATTGTAACGGTACTTACCTAAGTTCCAGGTCTTTTGGGCATTCCAGCACTTACAATG
>WMED01017218.1:0-13075 GCA_019650415.1 Pipa parva | reverse complement strand
TATTATCCGTCTCCAAACTTGCGATCTTGAGAGGCTAGTACTACTCTCTATGGTCTCTCACCATCGCATATGTTTGCAGGCTGCTGACAGTGCTTTATTTTGTGCTATTTACAGATAGTGCAGGGAACCGGTGTTTATCCGACTTTATTGCGATCATACATTCCCTTATTGGTTTGTTCTGCCTTGATGGTCAGCCGGAATGATATGGTTATATGCCTAATACAGTTGTGTGGTTCGGATTAGGGTTGACAGGGTTGTGGTGATTTAATATTGAATGTGGGCACTTTACCGAGACCTCTGCGAGTCTCTCACAACTCTTCTGCTATTATTATCGTTTTTATTGCCCTGCCCCAGACATGCTAATCCTGTGTAGCCAGCACCCCTACACCTACACCCCTACATCGCTGCCAGGCACTGTAGCAGGAGGAACGGGAGGCTGAGACTGTGCAGCCTGTGCAGTTATTCCACTAAGCGGAGGAGAGAGACCCCAGCGGTGCAGAAAATCAATACGATAATCATTGTCGGATGCCGATAATCGACACGATTATTTAAAAAATCGGTTATCGGTCCGATAACGATTATTGTAGTCATCACTCATCACTAACACCAAGTAAAAGGCCATACTGCATTAGCTATGAAATCAATGTAGAGATGAGGAGTCTGCTAGATAAGGAACCATTGTGTCCTGAAAGCTTACATGAACTATCTTCACAGCCAATAAAGGTATGATTTGAAATGTACTTTTGCTGTTTTTCCAAATCACAAAAGTGTCTTTTCCTTACATAAATGCTCAACAGAGCTTTAAGGCCAAGGCAACAGTAGCTGTTTTGTAGCTGAGTTGTTTTTAATTAGTCTGTGTGGATTTTTAAACAAGAAACAATAGTTACTATTTTTCCGGTTCAGCAACAAAACAGCTAGTGTGGCCTTGGCTTAACATTGCGTTCTGAACAATACTTCAGCAGGAAGGTACAATAGGAACTGTTGTAGGAGGCATAGACTTTTCAACAAATCTGAAGAAGCCAGCTAGCAAGTTATATTTGGGATTTCCAGTACCAACCAATGGAATCAATGGTCCACCTGGGCACTGAACAATGTAACTGTGCAATTATAACATACACATACAGTTAAAAGATAAAGATTATAATGTGCTACATCATCAAGTGTAAACAACATTTGGCAGAAATAAGCATTAACAGTTCAGTGGTTCAACCAAACACCCATATGGGCCCTGCAGGCTAGTTCCTTTCCTTTTTTTGATGTGCACATGGACCTCGGGGAGCAATGTTTTAGTGTGTAGTACAGATGTTTTACTCCGAACAAATAACTGGAGTTGGCACATTGATGCATTTTCATGGGGAATGGAAACGTCAGACTGGAATATGGGCATGCAGAGGATTAATAAAATAATGATAATTGAGGTCCTGAGTGGATAGACAGAAAAGCAAGGGGACCTAGTTCCAACTTTTTCACTGGGGTCCATTTATGCTAGTATTGTTGGGGCTTTTCACCACTATATATCTTTTTTAAAGCCCAACTTAACTAACTGCCATGACAGAACAATACTATAACACATTTTATTGATGTACTACAAATGAGGCACAGTATAAGCTAGACATTCACGCAGAGAGAATATTCATTCTACTGTGCATTTGGTACATCAAAATTCATTCTGTTTCTGAGCATGCTCACCTCAGTGAGTTTGAACAGGAAAGGGGAAGTGAAGAGGATTTCAGAGCTTTGTCCTACAGAAACGATCAGTTTGAAAGCAGGAGGTAGTGATGGAGAGTAAAATTGCAATCATATCTCCCCCTTCCCCCCCCCTCTGTAAATCACCCTGTGACCAAAGGAGCCTTTAATTCTCTTTTATCAATAAATATTTTATCTTGGTATAGAACAAATCTGGTGCTATTTTACACTAAGATAAATAAGGTAGCAGTTACATCATACAAAGGTGCTAAGTTTTGAATTATTTACTCGCAATGCCCAAGCAGGTTAAGATACATGTACACATTTTCCATATTTTCGGAAGTTGATTAGGTGTTGGAAGCAAACAGATTAGTATAAATTACCCCAAATGACTCTACCATCATCATAAACCAAAACTGGAATTTAAACAAAAGTCTAAACATTCCGATGCTCACTTGTATATAATTTATGTAGAAGTGTTTGTTTTTTTAATTAAACAAGAAAAAACAAAAAAACAATTCATTCACTGAAGACTGAAATAAATCTGAAATGTATTCAAGCATCATAGTAATTATTATACTGCCGAAAAATAAACAAATCCCTATAAGGAATTTTCATCACGCTGGAAGATATTTTTTTTTTTTGTTTTTCATTATTAATATCAGAACGCTTTCTTATTTTTGGCAGGAACTTTAATTTTTTTTTTTTAGTCTTTCTAAATTTGTGGGAGTTTTTGTGTTTTTTTGTTTTGTTTTTTGTAAGTAGCACGGAACGGTTGATACATTTCATTTGTATTTTATAAATAAATCTAGCAGCACAAATGTAATATTGTTAACTAATCTGAAACAGGATCTGAATTGAACCCCAAAAGCGTTAATGAATCAGAACCACCGGGCTTAGAGCAAAATAAAAAAAAATAGCAACCATATGAGAACAAACATTTTTCATATGTTCTGTAGTTCAAATTAAAAAAAATAAAGAATAAACGAGGCTATAAAGAAGGATACATATTGAAGCACATTTGTGGTTTGTTTGATATATTACAAGAAGCCTTGGTTTTAATAATATTAAATCTCCTGATATAGTTCTGCATTATTTTACTATTATGTAAATAAGCAAGGAGGGTTCATGGGAATTACACAATATGCAGGGGGTCTTCTTCCACTAGACGCAGAACTATCTATAGCTGTATATGGCAGTATTTTCATATTCACAAAATAAATAACATAACAAGTCTCCTAGAACTCTCCCTTTTTTTTAACCACATTTAAATAAAAACCCACTTTTCTTCTATTGGGTAACAGAATATACTGAATTTCACTGTTATGTTGGGAGTCTGTCTGAACAGTTAGAGAGATTTAAGGCAATGCTTCCTGGGATATATCACTTCTTGGCCTTTTGGATAAGATCAAGTGTAGTTGTCATTCTAATCAGGTAATGCTGGGAAACAGACACAGTAGCTTGATCTGATCCCTTGGTCATAAACACATATGGCATCTCAGCTCCAAGCCTAGAGGTGAGGTTGTGTGTATACTCCAACCAGGCAAAGGGACCCTGTCGTAACAGTTGGTCAGCTGCCCTAAAAAAGCGGACAGACCAGGTTTCAGACCCTGCGGGATGGTTGAAAAGGTGCACATTGACCAACATCCTAGGGTGACCTGGAGGTAACGTCTTGTGTATACTTCGAACCCACCAGGACCCTGTCGTAACAGTTGGCCAGCTGCTCTAAAAAAGCAGACAGACCAGGTTTCAGGCCCGTTGGTTGACCCTCATGAGTAACATACACTTGACTAAAGTCCTAGGGTCTTGTTGAGCAAAGTATAAGTGCCATATATAAGCGAGCAGGTGGGCATATGCTAACCTGTAAAAATATATATATATATATATATATATATATATATATATATATATATATATATATATATATATAATGAGCCTCTATAGAAGAAATGGAACATTTATAAGTTTTGTAATTTCTTTGACAAACTCTGTAAATGACACCCCAGATAACATATGACTTAGACTTAGCATTTTTTGTTTGGCCGACATGTAAGTGGTGGGAATGCTGAAAAACAAACAGGAGTGGTAATGTGTTCACAGAAGTAAAGACTGCATAGGTCTTAAACCATAACAACCAGATGTTTGTGTTAATGATTCTAACTGATGGATACCAATGGATGCTAACTTCTGATCAGTTGCTATTGGTTTAAAGAACTAGGCAAAAGTTTGAAGGAACTATAGGGGCTGAATATTATGGGTGTACTATGAGCAAAGACAGAGAAAAGCAATAATACTGCCATTCACTCAGAACTATAGAAGTTACATTTGTGACCAGGACTGTATTTGTGAGGGATCATGACAATCAGGGGCTTTCCAGCCATGGCAAAGTCAGCTGCCACATGTCTTAACTTGAGACCACATGTGGCCTCCCACAGCAACTGCAGTTTTCTAGTCAATAGTAGTTGGGTTGGTGGGTGAGCAGTGTTGGTGGTGGTCGTGTAGCAGACTGCACAAGGCTCATTTACTTATAGTTATGTCTCTATTTATATAGCAGGGAATTTGTGAATATCTTGTTTTCATGATGGCTACTTTCGTTTTTACTCCTTGGAGAATTTTTGGTTCCTTTTCACTACTTTCATCATGGCAGATGATTATCACTTCTGTTATGCATTAAAAAAATAATAAAAATAAAAATTGGAATGGAAACATGTATTTGTAGAACTTTGTAATTGTGGGTTACCCACTACTTCTAGGAAAAGAAAGGCTCTTTCAGTTATTCCCAACAATAATAAAATTAAGTTACCCTGCCCCCATAACACATATATGACTAAACACATATAGATGCAAACACTTAGTTTAGGCTAAGAATTTATCAGTTAAAGAGAATTGTTTCCTTATTGTCTTATGTCAAACTGGCTTTACTGTAAAATACCAGATTTTAACTAGGTCTGTATGGCTCCATTTTCCTGAGTAGCCATAATGGGTTTTTGTTCTAATCACTATAACCAGATGCAGTATTAGTTGACAATTACCCGTGTGATAGAAGGAAATGTAGGTGAAATGGGATGGGAAATGTAAGACCTAATTTATTTTTTAAAGATTAACTCTTGGAGTTAAAATTAAAGTTAGGCTATTGGCTAAAAGTTGGCATTTTTCCTATTAAAATACCTCTGTAATGAATCCAATATGTTAGATATACATCTAGCATGCTGTAACTGAACAAGAAGAAACTTTATGGTTTAACTTACTTTTTTGTCTCTGGTTTTTTGTTATCTATGTATTTTGCTTCTTTTATAGACCACTTTTAGATCAATTGAAGACTCCAAGTTTTGATAATAAAAATGTTTCTGTAATAAGTGCGGTACTGTAAAAGAGTATCATGAGATCTGAGTATAACAGTATTTAGAAAAGTGTATAAGGAGGCAATGTATACTATTTCCTTTTTATTCTTTGAGATGTTTCACAGTACATTTGATTCTGTATTGTATCAAGTCTATTAGGTTATAGTATTCCCCTAACTGTTACTTTTTATTTTGGTTACAATGGATCATAGCACAACACTAATGCAACTCATTTCAAGTTTCTTAATGTGTTTCTATGTTCTGCCAAATATATAGGTGCTTATTTTGCAGGAATCAGTGCAAATTACTGCTGGGGGCATGCTTGTGTTTTCTTCACCAGTTTTACTTTGCCTGATTTAAGGTAGAGAATACAGGGTTTGATGGTATGGCTCTTACTGTCCAACTGGCTATGCAAGAAATTGCGTCTGACACCATCACCTACTTCGTCAAGGGAATCCATAGCTTATTGAATAAGGAATAGCGAATTCACGACTAGTGGAGAGTCATGACCAAAAGTGATGAAAATACACTTTGACGGACAACTTCACAATAAGCCCCACAGAGTGGGGAGCAATGTATGGTAATGAATATATATTTCCCTGTACCTAAGTCTTACTTTTACAGGTCAGTCGATGTATATTTCTATAATTATTTTTGACTTCTCAGGTTGTCTTCTAACCACTTGGGGATTACCTAAGAAAATTCTTTACAATTTATTTCCATTATTTAATACCTCTCTATCAGCTCTTGCATTATGCTGCAATTTAGTGGAAGGTTACTATGAGTTTGTAGTACACACAACCACGTGACATCTCTTTTCTTGTTTTTCCTGATTATGCAGATCTGCTACTTCACAGCAACTTTAGTTGACCAAAACCATTTCTCAACTCATTTTCTCACGATCAGATGGAATAACCCCTCCCAAATGCTGGTTTTCTAAAGTGATATCCACAAAGTTTTATATTTCATGGGACTGCTTATTAAAGTTTATGTTTACTGGCAATACCAAACATTTATAATATGTTTCTGCTAAGGTTTCGCATGAACAGTTTGTTTAACCTTACAGTATATGTAAAATAAAATCAACTATTTCAGCTCTACTAAAAGTTGCATTAAGTTTGCATGCTTCTATATCATATATACTGTATATAATATATATATATTATAAAGATTTTCTAAATGTTGTCCAAGCTGAGAAAAAAATGCAAGCATCAAGCATTGAAATTGTACCCAAGAAAAAAAAAGGAAAATGCAACTTTTTATCCACAAAATGCAGAAAGTTGTATTTTCTTTCATGATGCCAAATGTGCATTATCATTTACAAAAATGACAAATGGTAAATTTTAGCCCTGAATAAATGGCAAAATTAGCAAAACAATTTTGCTCATAAAACTTAAAAAAAAGAACAAAATGGAAAAAATTAAAACAACGTTTTCCCAAGTCTTAATAAATATTTCCAGAAATGGAAAACAGAAGCCATTATGGACTAATTTGCTACGATATGTACAAAACGCCACCATTGCTTCACCAGCTAAGTACTTGTTGATTTGTATATTTTTTTGCAATGGTATAATTTCAAACCCATAGATTGTCATTAAATAACCCCATAAAAGAATGAACGATTGTATCCAAGTAAGTATAAGTTACATTATATCCAATGCCAAACTCCACTTTCTTTTTCTACAGACAAATCAAATTCATAAACAGTTTAAACAGTTTAACTAGGACAGGGGTCGGCAATCTTTGTAGAAGAGGGACCCATTTCACTCCCTACTCCACCGTTTAAAAAGTGTCCGGAGCCACGAAGGGGGAGGAGCGCCTACGCTCCCGATCATATGACCTTTGATGTCCCATCACAAGAGACGTCAAAGGCCATGGGCGGGTGAGAAGGCTTCTACTTCAGAGCAGCACAACGCGGCTAAAGAGCCAAATATGGCTCACGAGCCACGGTTTGCCGACCGCTGGACTAGGATATCTTCTGCTGGAATAAATTAAACAAGCACAAATTGGGCAAAATGTATTAAACTTGGAAAGACCACTCTGGAGGGGGTTATTCATCAAAGTCCGAATTTACCTTGAATAGTGACTCCGTGTCTGTTTGCGTCAATATGATTCTCCTTATTCATGAATCAGCGAACAGCCTCGGATGCCGTCGCATGTGTAGTGTGATATAGTCAGTCACACAATAGTAGGATGAGAAGTCATACGGAATGAGGGGAATTCCTCCAGTGAAGGGCAGTAACATCAGTCTCATTATATCCCACTAACTATATATAAGTGAAAATTACTTATTTTTATATGTCATCTTCTGCTTATTTCATGTTTAATAGTAGACTAATTTAGTAGCAATCGCCAATGTTACTTTTGAATTAAATATTGCCTTACACAACACTGGATCCCTGACATAAAACCCCTTAATTCGCCACTCTTTTGTGGCGAAGGCAAACAGGTGAATTTGGAGCAGTACACCCTGCAGAATCCGCCCCTTCTACAGACTCTGTCACATGCTGAATATCTGAATTACCTGTGCAAGCGCACGCAAATAGATACGAAGAGCTCCGTAAGTCTGCGACTGGAGTAAGTGTCAGTATTGGTCACAAATTTGTCACATTGCAGAGATTGTTGAATAAGCAGAGTTGGAGAAGTCGCGAATGGACGAGAATACGGCATACACGCGACTGTTCAGACTTTGATGAATAACCCCCTGGGTCTTTCTGAGTTTACTAAGAGAAATTTCTCATTGTTCTTGTGAGATTTCTTGTGAGATTTCGAGATTGAGTTTTTTGATCCCGATTTTTCTAAATTTTCAATGGAAAGATAACGATGCTACTAATGTAAAGTATGGCTACCTTTCCATCAAATAAATTTTGAAAAATCAAGATAGAAAAACTCAATCTCGAGATCATGAAAAATCTCACGAGAATTAAGCGAGATTTCTCTCGTTAAACTCAGAGAGACCCAGAGCAGTCTTTCCGTGTTTAATAACTTTTGCCCAATTTGACTTGGAAAAAGAATCCCACCAATTTCAAAATATCACATTTAAACATTAATTTGCTTTTGACAAATTTTGTTGGATGTGCAATCAGTTACACTTCATAAGCAAAGACCAGTTATCAATAGCTTGTTGTCTCATTTCTGTCATTAACAGTGAAATTTATCAACAGGGGCTAACTTTACAGAGGTCTAGTAAACTACTGTATAGCAACCAATCAAAGGTTGCCTTCTATCATTTTTATTTCTTTATACCAGAGAATTCTGACTGCTGATTGGTTTCTATGGGTTACTAGATCTCTGTAAACAATTGCCCCTTTGATGAATTCCCCTTTTTGATTGCTCATGGTAATTTCAGAAGCTTCTGTATATACAGATTAATGCCCATGCAAAGAGTTACAACAAATCTGAACTAGTATAACAGATTCTGTTGCAAGATCATGCCTTGGCTGAACATGTGAGAAAACACTTAGGCTATAGTCCTGATACAGCAATTTGGGGTTATAATGATGTGAAATTACAATAGTGTGGTTAAATCCCACAAAATAAAATTCACATAGAAAAAGGCTCAGTACAATGTAAATTTATATACACTGGGAAAAAAACTACACAGATTCAGACCACAGAAAAGAATCATTAGTCATACCAGCTGACCAGTAAAGCCTTAGTATCTCAGTTTGATCATGTATTTAGTTTAGAAATAGTGGTCACTTCTGCACCTGTTAAATTCGGTAATCTGGTTTTCCTGTGTAGTTTCCTATAGCAACCCTGAACATTAAAGTGTTAAATGTCAAGTCACAGGCTTCTATCCAGATATTCTTCAGGAGGGCAAGTCGGCTTAATTATTGGAGTAGAGGAAAAAATAGCAGAAATGTTTGTTAGGGTCGCACAAATTCCATCTAGGAAGGTGGTTGCAGTGGGCCAAGTAGTATATTCCTAAAAAATAGGAATGATTTTTTTTATCATAATAGCTGCTGTAATACTTCCATTTGACAGTTTATCATCAGCTGTGCTGATTATAATGTTGAATATACTTATAGATAATTGAACAGACACAATACAAAGTCCAATAAGATTAAAAGAAACAGGGTCAAAGGGCCTGAACTAACTGATGTGTAATGGAATATTTCTAAGAGAGTTTCCAGAAGGAAAGTATAATAAAAATACACATGTATTATTATCACTATAAATGACTTTGCTAAGATCTAAAAAGGATAACTTCACTGTTCATCTACATGTAATATGAATTTTTATCATGATAGTTTAGTGCGCTTTTAAAGAGCACCTGTCAGCTTGTAATCGTTCATCTTAAGTAAAGTAAATCAATTGATTAGCTAAATAATGATCTATATTAGTTTAAAAAAAAAACCTTAAGATTATAAAATAGGTCCTACTGTAAGGTAGTCCTGATTTCCAGATTCTGGAAGCTGCCATTTTTGATTGGACCTGCCATTCAAATGGTATTTCCATGCCCCCAAATACTCATGGATTATCTCTCCCTCTGCCAAATCTTGCACACAAGCATCTTTACTATCTGAATACTGCAGCGGTCACAACTTTATTATAGGAATATTAATGCAGTCACAACTTTATTATCGGAATGTTATTGCAGTCACAACTTTACTATGGGATTTATTGTAGCAGTTGCAACTTTAAAAATTGTTGCAGTCATGATTTTACAATGGGAACTTTAAGGTTGTGGATTTGCTATGGAATAAATGTAAATGTCAATTATATATATATATAAAACGCTTTATCTTAGCCCCGCCCAACCCGACTCAAGAAAGAAAGAAAAGTCAGGCTGACATGGAAACAGACAGAGAGAAAAGATATATAAAGTATGTTTTTTAATACATCTATATTTAAAAAAAAAATGTTTATTTCATTAGTAGAATATAATTCAGTATTCGAGTTTTGAGGTGACAGGTGCACTTTAATGTAGAAGAGCAAATTAATACATGAGTAGTACACAGACTGATGGATACACTGAACAGTTATTGCATAGTGAAATGGATCGTTCATGTTGGCATAAATCAGTAAAGGGAACCACAGCATAGAACAACACTCAGTTCTAACTGCAATCACAGGCATGTGGCCCCTATCGCTTTTATCTGGAGCCAGTGGGGTATCAGAGGTGCAGAGACATCCATAGGACAGCAGAGAGCAACCTGATGGAGAAGCATGCCCACCAGAGAGGAAGTGTGATCTCCCACAGAAACCACAATGGTTGGCTTACTTCTCTCTCAGACTACTTCTTTACTTTGTGCACTCAGTGAAGAAGCAGTGTTCAGTAGCGGTGCAAAGCAAAGTTGGAAGGGGGAGGGGGTTTCTATGTGCAGGCCATTCTCCCAAGCTAGCTTGACACCCCTAGACCCCTAGCATAGATAGCTTCAATCATTGCACAAATGTCACATGGATCATTTTGAATTTAAAATACACAGCATAATTAACATTTTTTAAATGTAAAGTATAAATATATGTGTAGATATATCTGAGCCATTTTTCATGGAGAAAAAAAAAAAGAAGAGAAAATGATTTTTGGAAATAAATTTTAATTAGAGAGCATAATGTTAAACAGTCAGAATGTACCTACACAAGATGTTGTCATGAGTAAACAGTGTGAATGGTCTGTAGGAAGTTGCTTCCTTTGATAGATCAAGAGTGAGACAGTGTGCAGGGATTCAGGATTATGAAGTGATTGCTACATACCTTTGTGCATCCATAAGGATAGTCAGAATAAACAAGGTCATCCTAATTTCACTAAGGATTAAGGACCTTATTGACTAAAGGGTGAATTCATCTGTCAAATTTGCCTCGCTACAATTCAAATTGCATCACCAAAATAGTCATGAATTCACTTCTCATTATTGACTAAGTGGCGAATAGTCTTGTCGAACAAGTGGACATTAGTGTTAGATGTCTAGTGTGGCTTAGTCAGTCAGATAGAAATAGGATGCAAAGTCATGCAAATTGATGTTAATTCCCCCAGGGAAGTGCAGTGACATCATCCTCACTATATCCCATTAACTGCATAGAAGTGATTAATACATCTATTTTTATGTCATCTTGTCCCAGTTCATGTATAGTATTAGACTAAATTAGTCATAGTTGCCATTGTCAGTTTTGATGAAATAGTCACCTTACACTACCCCAGAGCCCTGCCATCAGCTCCCCAATTTGCCTGTGTGAAGAGGAGAATTTGAAGCAGTACACCTAGTTGCATTCACTCCTTTGACACACTCCACAGCTTAGTCAATAGTACAAGTACCTGTGTACATGCACACAAAGCAAACATGGGAAGGTGGCGAATAGATGTGAATTCAGAGGTTTAGGTGACTATTCAGCCTTTAGTCAATAAGATAATAATAAATTTATTAAACTCGGAAAAGCTCATTTTCACTTTTCCGAGATTATTAATTGGGCGAACACCCAGGATTTTCTCGCGGTAAGTATTGCGAGATTTGTTTCGATCGATACTTACGGAGAGAAACTTTTTTTCATTGAATATATCCATGGAAAGGGTAGCCATACTTTACATTAGAAAAATATCGACTGATTTTTATCGATCAAACAGTCGAGATCTCGTGGGATAAACTTGAATTTCAGCCTTTTTGAGTTTAATAACTTTTGCCCTGATTGTATGATTTGCTGTACAAAAGTACATCATTTCGCTTAAATTCATTTTTAATTCACTTAAAATTTAAGAAACAATATTCTTTTCATGGTTTTAGATTATTATAAAAACACAAAACATTTATCTCGACATGAAACAAAACCCAAATATTGCAATTGTCTCTGTTACTGAAAAAAAATCATACTTTGGAACTTAATATATTTCCTTTGGTAAAGTCACTGTTTGGTCTGTGTTTTTGCTTCTCAAAACATGACTTGTCAATATTTCGCTAGACAAATATGAATCAAATCCGGAGCACTTGAAACATTTCCTGGAATTCACTCACCACTATTGTTTTATGACATAATGTCTGTTGTAGCTTGGCATCTCATGATATCATTACAATAATTTTAAGCACCAGAAGTCTAATAACATTGGCAGTCAAATCATTAAAATGTATTTATATGCCATTCTTGCTATAATATAATTAATGTTACCAGTATACATTTCTAGATACATATTTTGGAAGTTCTTGATTCCATGTTTCATCTCAATTGCAAATAATAATTTGTTGAATGGATTTGGGCAATGCTTGATAACTTGCTGATGGTTTTAGAAATGTAAAAGACAAAAGGTTTTTTTTGTGCATTTTTGATACAAAAAACAATACCTGGCTAGTGATGTAGGGAAGCGCTAACAATAATCCTGTGAATATGCGTAAAATAATACCGTAATCATAAACAAATTAAATATTTCCGTGAAAATTCAAAATAATAGTCCCCAAAAGTGTATGTGTTAACAAAAGTCACAAAGTTCCAAACAGTCACTTTCTTGTGTTAGACTGTGTTAATGCAATCTGCCGCTGCTTCTTAATAACGGGGTCGCTCAAAGCCCCAAACAAGCCAGGATTCGAGACGAACACGAAAATCTGTGAAAGAAGCGCAAAAATAGTGCACTACATAGTGCTTTATCCAACAAACTGTTCTTTAGATTAAAAGACCCAACGTCCACACCTCATGTGACCAAGTGAAGAAACAATATTAATGTGATAAAAACAACACCCTCTTAGTGGTATTGGTCTGGTAGTGCTAAATGCTTACCAGATGGCTGTAATAATCAGGCGTATCAAACAGTGAACATGAACATCTGCCCTTTGATTCTTTCAATATCCACCATGATGAGCGTCCAAAATTCCAAAAAATTGTGCAGTGATAAAAGATAAACTTCTTTATTTCCACTTAAAACATATGGATAGATTCAACAAAGGTAAACTTGATAAAAAAAGTCCAAACACCATGTGTGAGCCGGAAGTGACGCAGAAGTTCATGACCCCGGAAGTGCCCACGGGTTTAAGAGGCGCGCCGCGAGCAGACACAGCACAAATATTTTGACTCCTGAAGAAGCCACGTGATGTGGTGAAACGCGTAGAGTTGTACCCCCACGA
>WMED01017217.1:1369-13076 GCA_019650415.1 Pipa parva | reverse complement strand
TTTTGATGGCCGCATCTGGCTTTTTGACTGTAACGAGTGGTGCTCACATGCAAGCACCACACGTTACAGTCTGTCTGCTAATTGCCAAATTGCTAATTGAGACAAAGCTCTCTCAACGCTTCCGGGTTGCTAGCCAATCTAGAGCCGCTACGTCACCGGCTTCCGGGTTGCTAGCCAATCTGGAGCCGCTGACGTCACCTATGTGACGTCAGTGGCTCCAAAATTCAAAAGGGCTGAGAGAGCCACACGAATATGGCTCTCTTAGCCCTAAAGGTTGCCTACCCCTGCCCTAGAGTCAATGTACCCTGGCAGCACCATTTAAAGAGAGACAGGACATCTGGGGTACCTATAAACCATGGTAAAGTTCAAAGTCCAGGAGGTCCTAAACTGAGTAGGCTGCGTTTATGTTTAGTGTGCTGGACAGGTAAATTTTTGTAATAGGTGCAGTATTATCATGGGGTAACATCTTATATGATTTGTTCAGCTTCAAGGCTAAGGATTTCATTGGTCTTGAGTTATCTGCCTGACAGGAACCTTGCTTGGCTGCACAATTGTGTTTCCCTTAGGATAAATATAACTGTTCTGCTTTGTAAATTAGTATTCTGTGTTTCATTAAATAATACAAATTGTGTTAAAAGGAAATCCCCGGTGCACCTTATTCTATACTCCCCAGAAATAAGAGAGACCATGAGGGGCTAAAGTTTCACAATTTATTTAAAATATCTATTTTTGCCAAAATTTGGATAGATTATTTGAATACCGTATGGTTAGAGATGCAAAAGACTCACCCCCCCATTGCCGTCACAGTGTCTTTTTGAACCACTATGTTAATGAGTCCAATTTGAATGAGTATCCGGGTTACAGTTGTCCCTTCTGCTCTCTGCACTTGGATGTTGAATTCTGGGGGGTTACTGTTACAGACAGTAGTAAGAATATAGTTGCAAGCCCCGGTGAACTCATAGAAGTCATTATCAAATGTGAAGAAATGATCGTTCCCCCAAGTAGAGCAAGATCCTTTATTGGAGCCTACAAAATATATCAGACAATTGAAGGACAAGTTTAAAGATGTGTAACGCTTCAATGTACCACAGTATCTATTATAACTAGACGGACCATCAACATAACAAGAGAAACACTCCTGAAGCGTCTCTTAAGAGATTTGTAACTTTATCAACTCTTATTTGTCAATTTAAACTGCTATTAACAGCAAACAAATTAACAAATAAAATACCATAGGTCCCAATAAAACATACTAGCTGCATAGGCTGTCAATGATTCCCAGTATTTTAGGGGGTTAAAACAATGATGTCATACATAAATAGTGCTTGGAATGCTATTCTCCCTCTGCGGTCCAAGTTATAATGAATTAAATGCACAGAATACTCACAGCTTGAATAATTTGCAGCCGCCACTTCAAAACTATATGTTCCAAAATCACCTGGGAAAAGACAGATATAAAAAGTAAAGTGAATCCTAATTTTATATGATATATTTTGGAATTGGCCTTATTTTGTTTGACAAAGCGTTTGGTACTGGGACTCTTGGGGCGAAATTGATTAAAATCAGAAAGACAGCTCTCGGTCTTTCTGAGTTTATCACGTGAGATCTCGCGTTGCTCCCACAAGGTTACTGTGCAAGTTTTTTTTTTTTTAATCTTGATTTTTTGATATTTTTCAATAGAAAGGTAGCCATACTACTAATGGAAATATCAAAAAATCGAGATAAATAAAACTCACGTGGTAATCCCGCGGGAACAATGTGAGATCTCGCGAGATAAATTTGGTAAGACCAAGAGTGGTCTTTCCAACTTTAATACATTTTTGCCCTTGATATTATTTCCAAATCTTAAGGGTATGTAGAAAGGGGCATTTATTCTATGCATTTGGCCTGTGTTTAAAATTCATAGATGGCCCATCTAACTGCTAATAGAAATTGATAGAATGTAGAAGTATACTGTTGAGCACACCTGCATTTTATTAGGATTTTTACAGTTAGGGGAATTTATCAACGAGTGCATTTGATTTAAGAGGTCTAGTAACCCAGAACAACCAACTGGCATTTGGCTTTCAAATTTTATCTCCCCTGGATGAGTGAATGCTAACAGCTGATTGGTTGCTCGGAGTTACTAGACCTCTGGAAAGATTGCCGTTTTGATGAATTCTGGGAACATCCACAATAATTGCACAGTGCTTGATAAATTCTTGATAAAAAATGTGGTATTGTAATATTCACTTACAAACATACACATATTCTAATTGTGTACTTTGGAGATTGGAGATTATGGGCTTTATTGACTAAAGAAAACTGTTTTACTAACCGCTCTATCCCCAGCAGATCGTGTTCCGGGTGCTCTGGAACAGGCGGACTGTAGTTGAACTTGAATAGATGAAAGTCCCGGCACTCCGAAGATAAAGTTAAAACTTGATCTTTATTGTATCCATATAGGTAAAAAACATTAAAATAACAATAACTGGGGCCCCAGTTATTGTTATTTTAATGTTTTTTACCTACTGTATATGGATACAATAAAGATCAAGTTTTAACTTTATCTTTGGAGTGCCGGGACTTTCATCTATTCAAATTTATTGACTAAAGGCCAAATAATCATGTAAAACTCTGAATTCACATATATTCGCCACTTCCCCATGTTTTCTTATTGAGCAAACTGTGCGACATGGCAAATATGCGACCAATTTGGGTGTTTACGATAGTCACAATCTTATGGAGCACTTAGCATCACTTTGTGTGCGCACGCACAGAAGAGATAATAGCATAACACAAATAATTCATATTATGATATATTAATTGTAATCATTAATATTAAATAATAAAGCAACACCAATAAGAATATATTATAACAATAACAATATTAAAAAAAAATCAGGATATAAAATGAAAATATAATTTTTTTGGACTTAGCACCCCCTTGAATGATACATTTTATTTTAATAATCCAATTAAGAAAAATACACTTACTGTTAAAAGAATCATACTCATTGTCTGCGGGATTCTGGGTACCTGGAAGCAGACATTAGTAAAAAAACAAAATAAGTGATTGGATTTAGGAATATTACAAGTTACAGGCACTAGATAACTGGATTTCTTAAGGGAATTTTTTTGATTGTCTTATTTTGACAATAATTGTCTATTTTTTTCCCTTATAGGATTTTTTCCTTCTTCTGGATCAGCATTGCAGGATAATAGTTGAATTGGATGGATTTGTGTTCTCTTTTGTCCTTATAAACCATGCTATAGAGATTTTATGTTAGCCAATCAAAGCCTTGATTTGACTTTGATATCAAGTTGTCAGTTTGTTCTGGTTTGTTCTGCAACAATGGAATACTGGAATGCACTGATAACAGGAAAAGTCCCAGAATGCAAATCTGGGGGAGTAAACAACTCTTCTGGGCAGCCCTCCAATTACCCTTTTTTTACCATCTCCATTTTGTTTTCCTGGACTTTGTGATGCTAGAGGATCCAACACACAGTTGTAAAACATTGCAGAGCCAGACACAAATAAAACTAAAGGGGGCAGGATACAAAATGGGGTAGAGAAGGGTACAGGCAGTATAAAAGAGAGACATGATAGAGGTCATTAAATAGGTCAAGGTCAAATCCAAGAGCTCTCTGAAGACAGGGTTGGCAACATGACAAAGACTGGAGCATGACTGGATAATATAACTAGGCAAAACAAGATTTAGGAGAATATTTAGAAAGAATTGAAAAGGCCAATTTAACCTTTTTTCACATTGTTTTGCTGTAATTTCTGTTTGGCTGCCTTTTTCAGTTCCGCATATCAATATCCTTTATTTGAGTGGAGAAATTTTTTGACTGTGGCTAAGGCACACGACTATCCTGATCCTGGTCCTGCCTTTACTGCCACCATGTTTGACCAGTGCCTGATTATATCGCCTATTATACTCACCTGGAGGATGACTTACTGACTGCCTGACAGTAACACTAGTACACACATAGACTGAATAGCTTTTTATTCTCTATACTTATTTTGTTTATCACAACTGAATTGGTAAGCTATTAATTATCTATGTCCATGATGTCATCCCAGATTTAATAACGTGTGATACTGATACCACTCCATTTTAAGTCATTCCCTATTTCTTGATTTCGTCCTATGTTTGGACAAATAATTTTTAAAAATCTTTTTTTTTAACCTGTTTTTTTTCTTTCACTGCATCTATATGATATATTTAAATAATAAAGATTAGAGCGCACTTAATAAGAGGGTTCTGTTTTCTCTCTTCTTCTGATGCGTTCCATATCCAGGCCTGGTCGGCCTTCTGAGGGGGAAGGGGGAGTACGTCCCCTCTCTTGCCCCCACAGACTCCTGTGGGCACAACATTTTTAGTGTCTGCTTCAAAGTCATTTATAAAAGCAATAAATAGAATTAATATCAGTACATGTACATAGGCTACATTACTTATATTTGTAGCCCAACTGCAATTGATAAGTAATGCCAGCACGTGATCCTTCAGCCAGTTCTCTAACCTTTAGACCTAAGCGTTCTAGGTTAATTTTTTTTTATGTATCCCTGAATCAAAATCTTTAACAGAATCTAGAAAGTATTAACTACAATCCCATTGTCTATCACTCTACAACCTTCCACACCACCATCAAATGCAAAGGACAGTCAAAATATCTCCAAATCTCTCTCTCATTCTAACTTAACACTTTTTATGCTGTGATTATAAGCATGACTGAAAACAACACTCAGTTTATTCCTTTTTCCCACAGGTCTATTGTTTGATTTGTACTGGGTTACAGTTAATGTTGAGCATTAGTTTTGCTCACCTATAGATTTGCTTTATTTTGGTTTGGCATGGCTTACACGAGCGTAGTAAATATCTGCAGTAATGCTTGTAGATGCAAAGTGGGGGGGCTCAATATGAGGTTTTTTGAGGTGTATTAACCTGTGTTAAAAAGCAATAGCAATGTAAATGGCTCTACGCAGAATTGTGGGTACTGAACATCTTTAAATGATCAGTTACAATTGATGGTTTTTTATGAGGGAATTTCTATGGAGCTGTTTTTAAAACCAAAGAGAAAATAGTGAAGAAGAAAAAAGACAAATGGAGAGACCAAGCAGTTGTAGCAGTTACACACTTGACATTTCTTTTGATGACTTTTTGGGGACATTCTGTTTGTAAAGAGTCAGAAGAATTCATTCCATTTGCATCAAATTGTGTATCTAAACATAACCCCAGCAGTGTACATGGACACATTTCCTTATTACAACACAATAGCTGATTTGTCTGAGCCAATTCTCTAAATAGCATAGAGTCTTACCATTGGACAAGGTCACCAGGTATTGCTGGAATCCTAGAAGTTCAGAGAAAAGCATGTGAGAAGGATGCAGAGTCCTAAAGTAATTAACATTTCTTGTAGTTATTCATTCTGCATTTGAAATTAATTATTAATAGACACATTCAGAAATGCTTGTATGTACACCAATGTTATCTCTTTCTCTCCGGGTGTTTTCGTTCTCTATGTGTTTCTGCGCATTAATATGGTGTACTTAAAAATGGAAACCTCACAGCTGAGGCGGTAATTGGGATGCAGTACATGTTGTTTTAGACTTACTCAGATTATTGTTTATGCTGGAATCTGAAAGAAAACAGACGATATAAAAATTTAGATTTTGTAATCATCTTCCCTTTCTCAGATGACTTCAAACCTCCTGAAATAAAGCTCTTAGCATTTCATTTAAAGTTAAAATGATTTGATAGAAAGCTGCACCTGAATTCCTCTACAGAAATAAAAACCACCAGCTTTGAAATAAGGGCACAAAAATACAAACACATATATGGGGGTTATCCATCAAAGTCTGAACAGTCTCCTGTATGTCAGTATTCATGTCTATTTGCAGCTTCTCCAACTACGCTTATTCAACAATCCCTGCGGAGTGACGAATTTACGACCAATTCTGACGCTTACTCCAGTCGCAGACTTATGGAGCTCTTTGCATCAATTTGCGTGCTCGTGCACAGGTACTTCGGCTATTCAGCATGCGATGGAGTCTGTTGAAAGGGCGGATTCTTCAGTGTGTAATGCTCTCAATTCACCTGTTTACCTTCGCCAGATCAGAGTGGCGAATTAAGGGGTTTGATGGCAGGGCTCCAGTGTTGCGTAAGGCGACTATTCATTCAAAAGTAACAATGGCGACTGCGACTAAATTAGTCTACTATTAAGCATGATTTAGGCTCAAGGTGACATATAAAAAGAAGTATTTTTCACTTATATACAGTTAGTGGGATATGATGAGACTGACATCACTGTCCTTCACTGGAGGAATTCTCCTCACTTCTCATGACTTCTCATCCTACTATTGTGCGACTGACTACGCCACACTACGCACGTAATGACGTCTGATGCTGTTCACTACTTCATGAACAAGAGGAAGTGAATTCGAGACTTCCTAATAGTATTGATGCGAACAGACGTGGAGACACTATGCAAGGTGAATTCGGACTTTAACAAATGACCCCGTAATAGTCACCGGGGCTTGTTAACCTCTGACCATGTAGAATTCTCAGTGTTAATATTAATTACATAAAATAGGGTTCCAATGCTTTCAAACTTAAAGAAATCTGTCACACAGCATGTTCTTACTTCTTGATAAATAAATGATGTCAGGGAGGGAAGCATTTTTTTTTTAAATGTCCAAAATAAAAAACATTTTGATAAGCAAGAGACCCTCTCGCAATAAACAAATGTTATTACAGTTCCCGAGGTAACAATTTAAGCAAATTTATAAAGTGAAGGGAAAATGTGCACTGGAATTATAAACCATAGCCATCAGACATTTGATTAAATAATTGTAACTGTAGAACACTGATTTAAGAGAATTGCTTACTCCCTCTTTCCGAGTACGCCAGAAACCATGTCCCAAAAAAAAACCTTCCCTTTTTTTTAGCAGTAGCTGTTTTTGCAAGTTATCGTCATCTCCGTATTGGAAGAATTTTCCAAATTTTATGTTACTATGGTATTTTCGGTTTGTGCTATTCTCTTTACTATTAGACGATGGCTAACACGGTGCTACACTCTGTCTCTTTACTTTTGAAACACTTTTTCAAATCCTAATAAGTTACCATTCTTACCTAAAGGATTTTATGTTGTTGTTCCTCATTGCTTACTCTACTCTACTCTAGTCAACTACTCTCTCCGGTGTCATCCAATGGCCTTTATCTGTTCTGAATTGTGGTACTTTGAACTTGTAAGGAGTGATATTGTTGAGAATAAGGAATTTAATACTTTAGAAATCATGACTGAATTAATGTGTAGCTCTCTTGATTTGGAAAGATTTCATTTTATTTTTTGTTGAACTGAAAATTCTAACAATCATTAAAAAAAATAGAATCTCTGTGATACTTTCTTATACAGCTAAATACATATACATGTCTGAATACATAGACAGTTCTTCCATTTATACACCTGGCTACCACTGCCACTTACACTATACACAACATTATTATGGTAATATTTTCAGGTAGTATCGAGAAGGATTTTCTATAGAACAAGATTTGCTTTTAAGTAAATAAATTATTTGAACATATGTTGGGCTTATTTTAATTAATAACCTAAATAGAAAAGGAAGATTTACCTGATCTGGCAAATCTCTTGGGTATACGATTCGGAAAATGATGCTTTGTTGCTGCTAGGAGAAATAGAAAAATGTTAAAATTAATTATTGCCATTCATGGTTGCACTTAACACTTACAATATCATGGGAAACCTTGAAATTTTAAGAACGCCATTCATCGTCCTGTATTCATTTCAATACAATGAAATGCAGATATATCGTCATATCTTCTGATGTCCCATAAGTTTCACAATTTTATTCTTTTACAAGCTGATTAAATATTCAAGAGTGGTTGTAATGTATTTAAAGGCTACATAAATAAATCAAGGAAAGGACAAAAAAATAAAAGATTTAGCTAGCTATATAATATCCAGTGTGAACTATAAAGCAGATGGTGATATCTTATATGTGTCATCTCTTTCCTTCCTCCCTTAGGGGGTTGGTTATTCACTAAAGTCCGAATTGTGGCGTATAGGTGCGAATTCGCCAATAAAGTCAGTCGCAATAGGCTGCTACTGTCGCAGCCACTCCTTTATAATTAAAATATTGTCGCAGTCACGACTTTATTATGGGAAAATTGTCACAATCTTAACATTAAAAAATTGTCATGACTTTACAATGGGGAAACTGTCAAGGATTTGCTATGGGAATCTGCTGTTTGAGAATTTGACAGTCAAATTCGCACCTTAGTGAATAACTTAGTATTTTAAGAACCGTGTCTGTTTATTTTTAAAACTGGGAATCTTATGCCTTTTCTGATTCTTTCTCGAATCAATTAGTGCAATACTTTACAAGATGGTCTTTCTACAAAACAATTTAATCCTTGGTCCTCCTCTGAGTTCTCTTTATTCTACTGAAACACCTGCTAAGTTACTATCCTGACTCTCTCACTCAACCAATTGTTTACAAAATCCTCTCATTTCTCAAAACCACAACAATATATCTCTAAGATCTCTCTACATCTCTGCTTTACCTTTCCATTCTGCACATAATAGCAGTTTTTTTCCACCTTATAGAAAGTTTCCTAAGACTTGACTCAGGGGGGAATTCACCATTGAGCGAAGTGAGCTCTGAATCCTTCGGCTCACTTCGCACATGGTGTTATGTGCTCGCTGATGTCCTGCACGCGGACATCAGCGAACGCTTTAAAGGGATTCCAGTCTCGGCGGGCGAGGCAACTCTTTTGGTTTCGCCAAGACTGGAATCCCTTTAAAGCGCTCACTGATATCCGCGTGCAGGATATCAACGAGCGCATAACACCATGTGCGAAGTGAGCCGAAAGATTCTGAGCTCACTTCGCTCAATGGTGAATTCCCCCCTTAATCTTTTTTTCTGTCATTACTTTTTATTTATGAAAGTAGGTATTTTAAACAACAGGGGAGAATGAGACATATTTAAAATAAAAAAATAACAAATGAATACAAGTTTATTACTAAACGTGAAATAGGTGAAACAATGTGACTAAAAAACAGTCTAACTGTGACGGTAGGCGCAGCACCCGAGATATTATACCAATCAATAAATAAAAACCAAAATATTCAAAACATGAAATAAGTAGAAATGAATAAATAAATTGTAAAAAAAAAAAGTTAAATACAAAAACTCAATAAAAGGAACCTGAATGGTTTAAAAAACCTTGATGAGTGAAGTCCAATAAAAACTCCAGTCTGGTAAAACAGTTCCTGCGCCTGACCACAAGGGGTGATCTGCCTAAAACACCCCAGACGTTATAACTGAGAGAGAAAATGTGTTCTAAAAGTCAGTAGAGAGATGGAAGCTCTGGAAAACAAAAATAAATAGACGAAAAAAAAGAAACCCCCCCTTTTATTCCCATCTATTTATTTTCCATTTTCCAGAGCTTCTATCGCTCTTCTGACTTTCAGAACAAACTTTCTCTCGAAGTTTATTACTAAAGTGTTTAGGAAGTAAAATCAATGCTTGTACTATCTGACATAGAAGCAACTTGTGTTTTGCTCTAACATTAAGCACAGACAAAATCCTATATTAAACTTTGAAACTGTTGGAAAAGCTGTAGTGTATGTAACTTTTACTAATGCCATTAAATACTACTGTGTCATAATCTGTTATTTAGAGATAATCTAGAATATTCCCAAATATTTTCTTAGTAGGATCTTAATATGAGTTGTATATATCTCTACATTTCCTTGATCGAATGAATGATGTGGAACCACATTGACAAATGTCACACTTTACTGTCTTCAAATCAAAAAAGGAATTTATGTGCGGATAAAATAAGTAGAGGATAAAAAACAAAACTGCTAAATATACTTATTGTTCATTGTTCATTTTTACAGCCAGTAAAAAACATCACATTTGTGACCTCCAACCTCCTGTGTCAACTGCAACCCCGCACTTAAAGTGATCTATCCTTGTGATTTTATAAATAAAATTATACATACAGTACATACATTTCTGATTTTCTCTTATAGTTTGTTGGTTGATTTATTAAGTGGTATGAAATATTTCTCTATCTGTATCATGAATAAATAAATCAGGACATTGTTATTGTTGAGCAGGCAAAGCAGACAGCTATGTAAGTACTGGTACTTAGCCTTCATGCTAAATCTTTGCGTTTGGATGACATGGGAAGAACTCTAATGATCAGATAATGTAAAGCGTTGAACCACTTCCCTGACTGCTGACAAACTGTATATTTTGAGTTGTATATTTCATTATGTTTGGACCTTCATCTTCATTTTGTTCATAATTTTTGTTATGAACGTAGCTATTTTGTTTGTAATTAACTCTAAAGAACGTTTTGGGGGATACTTATAAAGATTTCCACACATAGGTAGTCTTGTTTGACAGCTATTCAGAAAAACATTGGGTTGACAGGGGTAATCTGAATCTTGTAATGAGCTGGTGATAAAAAAGATCACAATAGTGTAGACAATTCGATAAGTCCAATTGTAAAGAGATATAGAACAACTCACATTTAAAAGAAGTTCAGGTAGAAAAGGCACTGATGTCTGATAGTACCTATGTGAGTGCAGCTTATCTATTTCTTTAAACATTGAGGGGCTTATTCTCTAAAGTCCGAATCCGACTGTAGAGTTCTCAAACAGCCGATTCCTATAGCAAATCTGCGACTGCGACAATTTCCCCATTGTAAAGTCATAACTGCGACAATTTTTAAAGTTTCTACTGCGATCATAATTCCATAGTAAAGTCGTGACTGCGACAATATTCTCATTATAAAGATGTGACTGCGACAGTAGCTGTCTATTGCTACTGCCTTTAGCTGGCAAATTCGCACCTTTACGCAACAATTCAGACTTTAGAAAATAAACCCCCCCTATGTTCTTTGAACGTATTGAACTATTTTGTGCTTTTATATGGTATAATGTGATCCATTTAAATACTTATGGAGGATGTTTGGAATTTAGTGGGGTTGAAAAGGATCAGCTCCACATCCCAATAGCAGACGACTACCATTTGAGACGATGGGTCTTCCCTGTTGACTACTTATAAAGATATCCGTAGATTTCTATAGGGTTGAAAGCAACCTTTTTCTCCAATTAAAGCCTATCAAAAAAACTTTTCTAGATTTCTCCGACAATATTGACCTAGTTAATACATTGGTGTGCCGTCACTTTGTAGGATCCAGCTGTATTCAAAAGAACCATGCTTAAACCAAAACCATCGTAACCAGTGCTATGGAAGTTATATGGGTTTCTGTATGATAAAGATATAAACAGGTATAAATACAAATTGCTTGCTGTGACGTCCACGGGGGATTAAATTTACCAGGAAGTGGAATGATTACCCTGTTGTTTCTACGTACCTGCAGTGCCCAGCAATGGACTGAGACAAAGGAGAATGGATAGAAGCATGGTAGAGTCCTTTAAACCCTCTGTCTTCCCCAGTATTTTATCCTTGGTCCAAACACAGATTAATGTTAGGCAGTACTGCTGCTGCCACTTTATTAGAACCCACTTCCATGCCAAACTCTTAAAATATATATGGTTTGCTGGCACCTCCCTCTTAGACTCTTGGGTCTTTCAGGATTAATCTAACAGGATCTGTTCCTTATCAGCTGCCATCATTGATAAAAAAAGAAATAGCAAATGGATTTGCTTTTTTTTAAAT
>WMED01017216.1:0-13076 GCA_019650415.1 Pipa parva | reverse complement strand
TTTTTGTTTTAAATTTTATTGGGAGTGCACAACGTTCTTTCGAAAGTAAGAGCTAGACCGGTAGTTGGTAGGAGATACGGCCTTTAATTTCAACCTTCCTATCGTATGTCAATTAATTTAAATTATCTCAATTTATTTGTAAGCCAACACAGGGATTTGTTTTTTATTGTTTCAGTGCTTTAACATACCGGCATAAGGAAGATGTGGCAACTTATATTACAGGTAATCAATTGATCAATGATCAATGAAGATGAAAATAGCTTTATATATTACATTTCACGAAACCTAATTTAGACAGTTCAAAGAACGGAACCTTTAATTTCCCTGATGACTCGGAAAAGGAAGAAGAGCTGCGCAAATTGAAAAGGTACTAAATTAAATCAGTTTAAAGGAGAACTTCAACCTTCTCTGTTATATAGGGCTTAGATGGGTTAGTAACTGCCACGAGGCCATTAACATCACTCTTTCTCATCTCTTTGAATAATTTCTAGGCATACCAATAGGGATAATGTAATAATACATTAATTGTCCTATTATAACCTTTTTCTTTAGGTGTTTAATTAGGTCAGCTATTTGAGCATGTTCAATGGAATCTCTACTGTTACAACTAGCTACTTAATAAGTAAGCATTTTGTGGCTTACTTATTATCAAGTGGTGCTATAAGCAAAGTAGGTGAAAAGTAGCCATTCCTTCTCATAACAGAATTTGCACCATTTTCACAACTTTTCTGCTCAGTGCTTCAATTTATACTCTGCATAAACTTATTTTATCAGGTAGAATGGAATTATTTGAAATCTGAGCAGATTGCTTTTGACAGTGTAGGGCAGGCTACAACATTTGCTACTTTATATAAACTGTACTGAATCCCTTACCCTTGGAAGACAGATTTTCCAGAAGTAGCAAATAACAAGATAATATTTATATCAATTTCTGTATTGAAAATTATTTTGATTTCATATACCATTGAACAAGGTCAGATGAAAAGATATAATATAATCCAGTTTATAGCCCAAAATGAGTCAAATTAATTGTCCTTACTATTGTAATATATTATATAAACAGGACAGCACTTCTCAGTATGCTAAGTGAGGTGCAAATAAATTAAAAGAAACAGTCAGAAGTTGTTGTTAAGCCACAACAGTAACAAGCAGTGCTTGCATGCGCATACTTCTTGTTACTTCTGTAAGCTGAATGCTGGTAGGTGCTGCAGAGACATAGTTTGCCCCAGCACTTCTGGGTTGGATCAGCCAATTCAGAGCCACTGACATCACGGATGACATCAGCGGCAGCAAAATCAAAAAGCTGTGCACTGCCTTTAGCAGTGTTCTATAATAAACTAATTAACATCAAGAAGGAAGGATCCTGTTTGTATCCTGCATCAAGTTCTATTGAGTTTCAAGTCTGCCTTAAAGGGATCTGTTTCTTGTGAATTCTTTTCTAATTCTGTTCCTGTTTTCTAGTATCCTGTTTGGTGGAGTGTCAGCTCTTCAGTAAGTCTCTACAGCTTGCACCTTCAGTTTCTGTCAAGTTCAGCACCAGCCAGTTTGCAACATCTGACCTTTTCCTTGTTCCTGAGATGTTTCTGTGCACTGTCTACCCTGTTTCTGAGCTGCTACTAATGGTTGCTGTGTGTTACAGTTCAGCGTGTGACCAGGATTGCTGTAAGTGACTGATTTGTTATGCTGCAATTCTATGCTTTCCACGTTATAGTTCTGCTGTTCAAAGTATCTGTCTGAGTTCCATGTGAGTCTATCCAACTGCCACCAGTGGGGGGTTACTCTGAGGGCCACGACCTGGGAGGTTCCTGCTGCAAAGGCCTTACTCCCTTGTGGGGGTTTCAGGGTGAAGACCTGGCCCTCCTTAGACTCTGCACCTCAGTGCTAACCTGTGCCAACTCCTGCTGTGGTATTGAGGATCCACTGTCTCTCCTTTTGTACTCTGCACTAGTACCTATACCTGCGTCTGCACCTGTACACTGTTCCTGAGTATCCTGTATGTGAGTCTGCACCTGTACCCTGTTCCTGATTATCCTGTATCTGAGTCTGCACCTGTATCTTGTATCCTGAGTATTCTGAGTATCCTGTATATGGTACCAGAGTATTCTGTATCTGAGTATCCTAATCCTGAGTATCCTGTATCCAGTATCCGGTACCTGAGTATTCTGTATCTGAATATCCTGTTCCTGGCAAATAGGCCTGGGTTGCTTCTGTTTCCACCTTCGGCTGCCCAGTTCCCATGGCATCCTGTTCCTGTATCTGTTCCTGGCATACAGGCCTGGGTTGCTTCTGTTTTCCATTATGGCTGCCCAGTTCCCATGGCATTTTGTTCCTGAGTCTATACCTGCATTTATTCCTGTACCTACCTGTTCCTGAACCTACACTTGTCTGTTCACTTGTCATGTTTTTGTTTATTTTGGATCCCATTAAAGTGCCATGTTCTTTGGATAATTCCGTGTTTCCTGACATGTTTGTATTTCCTGTCTGGTCCAGTCCTACCATACAGAAGCCTTCCCTTCCTTACAGAATTATACAGCCTCTGTTCCCAGAGGTTCCCTACATTCCGACAACAGGTAAGAGTGGTACAGTAAATGAATTGATGAGTTGTGATGTGGTTAGGTCCACTCTTTTGGTTTTGTTTTTTTACATGTTTATTTTGCAATGAATAAAAAAAGTAGAATTTATGCATTTATTAAAAGAAATGTTTGGGTATTGTGAACAACAATTATGATTTGGAACATTCTCTAGCCTCTCTTTTATTGATGGCCTATATATTTTTATATGGTATACTAATCTAGCATACCAAATTGGAAACTCTAATCCAAAAAACTTTTTTAAAAACCTAACCCTGAATCCTCTTGGGGAAAAAACCTAACTAGGGATGAATAAAACTGGAATAGTTTGGGGTTTGTATAAAGTTTGTCCGTTCATGAACCGATTAGTAATCCAGCTGGCTAGATTGGAAAAACAATGGATTGGGTAAAAATTATGCTTATCTGTTTATAAGCCAAGTAATCGGCAAGAACCAAATTCAAGAGCCAAGTGTCAACTTACTAAAGCCAAATATCAGTTAATAGTATAGAATTCAATTGCTTGTTTGGTGAATGGGCCTGATTTTGGGACCCTTACCCCTAAATGTTTAAGGTTCTCATAAAAACTTTAAGGGTATAATTACCTACTTTCGGCTTTACTACTCTGCTTATTGCGAGAAAAGATCATCTATGGCTTCACGTACAGTGGCCCACCCAAAACTGCTTAAAGGACAACTATAGGCTTGTTTCGTCTAGGAGTGATTAGGAAAGTGGAGGGGGGTTGCTAATTACCGATAGTAGTGTTAGGTTCCAGCGCTGCTGATCTCTGCTAAGCTGCCAAAATGATCTTCTCTATCCAGCCACCATGGTCCTCTCTTCTTCTGGTTCCTGACTATTTCACTGAAAAAAGATAGTGATTTACTGATACAGGAAGATAAGTCACATAGGCCTAGTAATTCATAGCTCCCAGTTAGCAGTTTTCATTCACTGGAGAGGAGAAGTTAAAAAAAAAAAAGCCAACCTCTGTCTGGTCACTATGAGTTTCTAGACCACAATAAATGATTCCTACTGTTGTTACATTTCCCTATTTTTTCCTTAACACTGAAGGGGGATATTACAATTTTTTGACCAGTTAGTGCAGGAGAAACAGCCTATTTTTAACGATATCACTGATTTTGTCTATTTACTAAGTTGCCCAAAGACAAAAAGTATTTGACTGCCTCAGGTTGACGTAAGAGCCTTATTCCCTATGGAGTTGGTTCTGTCACTTAGCCGC
The DNA here is from genome assembly GCA_019650415.1 of Pipa parva. NCBI lineage: Eukaryota > Metazoa > Chordata > Amphibia > Anura > Pipidae > Pipa > Pipa parva. The sequence goes on along the minus strand of WMED01017216.1, from coordinate 9,272 downwards.
AATCTAAAAAATGTTTCCCCTTTGAAAAAGAATGTTGATATCATTATTTTTTTAATGGAAGCTGAGCCTAACAGAAAAAAACCTTGCCCTGTCCAACTGATCAATATTTATCTTTAATGATTTATTTCGATGGGGAAGATATTTTATCGATCTTTTGCAAAACAGGAAAATGAAAAGTAAAGGAGAAATGAAAATTGAAACAGGGTAAAATGAATCAAAATTGTCTTAATAAATATACCTGAATCTTAATTGATTCAAACAGACCTGCTGAAAATCAATAAATCTGTTCATATCAGCAGGTGAATTATATTCAGTTTGAAAAATTCAAATGAAATTGTTATTGTTTGGTAAACTGCTTTGCCATTTGAATTGTGCCCATATATATATAACCTAACAATAAATCCTTTAAAAAAATCTTTTACATTTGTATAATAGTAGTATCTTTAGCGGTTGTTTAAGGTTAGTCTATTATTTTAATCCTGTCCATGTTTTTTGCTTTATCAAACTTCTGTACAACCAATATTCTTTCATGGACAGAAATGGTATAGGTAAAATATCTAAAAAATATCAGATCAACTGTTAAATGGTTATTGGTTGCAGTCTCTCTTTTTTTTTTTTTTTTCATTGAAATCAGGAAAAATTGCTGCCAATTTTTGGCTTTAAAGTGTAAATAAACCCTATTTATAAAGATTGCCCCATTGAAGTATTGTAAAGTGAAAAATGATTAATGAAATCCTCACTCACCTTTTCACTCTGCAGCACTTGTTTTTCCTCTGTAAAATATTCCTCCTTCCTGTAGTGGAGAAGGCCACGCCCCCACCCCTCTCACATTCTCTGTCTTAAAAACCGACTCCTTCCTAGTCGGAATTCATAGCTGCAGCATTGTAGCAGTGAGAGGAAACTATCAGACAACTAAGCATACACTAGCAAAATGAGTCATTGTGTGACCTCATTAGGGGTGGGGCTTCTCAACACTATACAGGAACTGCAAGTACACAGAAATGCAGAGGAGATAGACTGCAGGATTAAGAGGTGATAACTGAAAAACACAAAATCATTTTTACTTTTCAATGTTTAAGTTTATGTTTCTACATTATAAATATAATATATATGTATAGTTTAGTCGATAACTTTACTTACACTTTAAGTGAATCATCTATGATGAACTTGAAAAATGGCATCTTGGAAAAGTGACAAGTTCTTTATCTTGAATTTTAATTTTAATAGCTTTATTTTTTTCTGAAAAAAATGTAGCAGTTTGGGAGACAGGGCAGATAAATGGCAGATTTGATTAAAAATCAATTATACACAGTTCACATTAGACAAATCATCTCTATTATTATTGTTATTGTTATTATTATTATTATTATAAACCTTTTCTTTACAAAAAAATTTTGCAATGATGTACAATGTATAATACATGATGACATACTGACAAACTGTGTTTACTAATTTTAAAGACCATGCCATGCTCTCTAGAGTTTCCAATCAAAAAAGATACCCCTGTAGTTTAAACAAAATACCAAAATAAACGGAAGGGGTGATTGACAGTTGTACTGAGGAATGGGTAGTACTAGTAAGCAAGTGAAAGAGGAAAAAGAAATAAACAGAAGGGGGCAGAGTTAGTAGGTAGGGAGCAGCAACCTAACCACCCTGCCATGTAAGTTAGGACAGGCCATACAAAGAAAAGATGGTGATGGCATATAATTTTGGGTTTGCCAGTTCAGTGGTGACAGAGTTCGTTCAGCTGGATTGGTTTATGAGGTGGCAATTTCAGAGGAGAGTTTGTCGCAGTTGTAGGGAAGTGAGAAAGAGGGAATGCTGGCCCAGTAGTAGCATTTCAAGGGGTAGATACACTATGCCATTCGGGAATACTTGGGTAAGGGGCCCATGATTGGTGTTTATATGGCTGCTCTGCCATTAATTGCCTCAACCATAGCTAATAAAGGATGGCGGCATGGGGGAGTCACTCATGAAATGATTTAGTCATGGCATTCTATGTTACATGTTGAGAGTTACTAATGTATTGTTATAAATATGGTTAATAAAGCTGTAGCCAATTTAATCCATCTCTGGATGTTTGGGAGTCTTTTCTTTAAAGTGTTAATGGTTAGTTTAAAAAAAAATGAGAAGAAAAAAGGGAGTGTATATACAATGGGAAGGACGGTACACACTACACAGGTCAATAGAATAGTGGTGATACAAAAGAGAATTTTGTCATGCTTCACATTGTGAGCCCTGTAAGCAACAGCTTACCCACTGGGTATTTGGAATTAATTATTTACATGCATTTACCAGTGATCATTGCCTTAAATTACCCGACCATCTCTCTCTAAGTCTCCAGTCAATTTTGTGGCCCAGTGCACGCTAGTAAGGACTCTTTGTTACTAAAGTGTGAATGTCTGAGACAGATCTGTCTAGGGTTTGTGTTCTGAGTCACTGAAAGATTGTGTGACACCTAGAAAGTTAGACACAGGCCTGGGAGAAATTTATTAAACTCAGAAAAGCCGTTTGCGCTTTTCCGAGTTTAATAACTTGGGAGAATGCTTTGGAGTTTCTCGCAGTAAGTACTGAAATTCAATATTGCGATATTGGTAAAATTGCGATATCGATGATATCGATATCGCGATATCGGTAAAAACCCATTTGATATCACAATATTGATGCTATTGCCTTTAATAAATTTCACCCCAATAGGTTGTCTTTCATAAGTAGCCAGCTCTTCTTATTGGACAGTGCTGAGTTTCCAATTAGAATGAATTTCCATCCCCAATAATTGATCACCAGGAGTGTGTCAGATAGTCCACACTCAGACTGTGCACATGGTTTTACCTATGTTCAACGGCAAGGGGTTGAACAGTTACACCACACAGTCTCCCAATGAGCTCACACATAGGTTGCAGGACTGATAGTTAGTAGGTAATTAGGTTCTGGTACCCTGGAAAGCAATTGGTTTCTTCAGTGCACTGGATCACACAGGCACAACAGCTTCTGTTTGATGAAGAGTGAAAGAGGTGGCAACTGTGGTGTACATGAATGGAATATCTGTCCATTCTTCTCTCTTCCAATTCCACATTCCACCTTTGGCAACTACTACTGATACCATTGCATTTTAAGCACATTTGTCAATGTCAATTGTTAGATAAATCTCCAGTTAATGAACCCTGTGGATATGTTATCCCTGCCAATCACAGTCGTTCTGGCTTTAATTGTACATATATAGGTAATAAAATACAAGTCATAAATGATACTGTATGCTGCCAGACTGATAAAATGATCCATCACCAGAGGAACCCTTCTAGATTCTTACAGCTAACAGGGCTGGGAAGTGAAAGAAAGGTGGAATGATCTGATTTTGAAGCTTATGATGTTAATGTTAATCTAAGCAAATATTTATCGTTAGAAGTAAATAAGCAAAGATATGAGTCATGGGGTAGTAGACAATGATATTCTTATAAGATTGGTCGTGATTCATTACAGGTTTTAGAATTAGTAGGAGGCTTAATGTTTATGTAAAGCCTTTTTGATAATATAATAGGCTGCCTGATATAACAGTTATTTCATTTTGTGCTACTGTAGCTCATTATATTTAACACACTCAGCGGCTCCTAGCCTGTATTGTTCTGTATCCATGATCTATCTTTACCCTTCAAAGCCTTGAAAGGATTTTTTTTTTCAATCTTTACTTGTGATTATTGATATTTTTCATTAACATCAAAACTAGCAAAATTCTGCAATTTCTTTATTTCTTTATAAACCACGAGAAGCCGCCAAGTGCAGATAATAAACAAAGCTAAAATACAATCATCTCTGAGACAAGTCTTTATGTGTATTCCATCAAAGCCACGCGATGTACTATTGATTAACGTTCTTGCGGTAATTCAACCCTTTAACACCTCATCTGCTTTCAGTTGCAAGTTGTGTTAAAATGAACAGAATTATACGTTAATGGCTTATAACGAATACCTGTTTTCAGCCTTTGTCTGCTCTGCCTGGTTTCTGCAGCTCTTATTATCCACTATTCTTTGAGAGTTTGAGGAACATGTTCCAAAAAAAGAAAAAATTGGAATCCTGGATCAAAAAATCTAAATGAAGAGAGTTTTTCTAAAATAATGAAATGGTTAGTTTTCAGTTTGCTAATCAAATCGAAAGACAAAAAAAGCGCAAAAATGTCCGAACGTGATATCATGATATCCTAATTATTTTTTATACACCTAGAATATAACATTGTACTGTGTTTTTTTTGTTTTTGTTTTGTTTTATAGTTTTATTTTTAATAAAATTGATTAGTGTTGGTGGCAGGCTAGAGACCCTTACCTTTCTTTTAATTTCTTGTGTAATGATAACCTGTATCTGATAGGACTACTGTGTTGGTGTACAGGTGAGTGGAGCTGCACCCAGTTCTTATTCTCACCTGCCACATATTGCCTAACAATGTGTTGCGCTTCCACCGTAGTCAGTGTCACTCTGCTGCATCCAATATGGTGACTTGATTATGAAAGACCAGCAGCTCTATCATGCAGCTGGGGTCAGGGTACAGTTGTATGATAAAGGAGCCCATTTCTAGCTTGTTTTCTCTCATGAGTTCATAATGATGCACTATACAGTAACTATAGGTGCTACAATACTGTCTGCTATTAGATAACTCCTTTTCTATGTGTAAGTTGTATATCCTTAGATGAGCTATGTCTTTCTGGGTTATTGACTTTTACACCTATTATTGGGTTTGTTGCATGCATGAACTGCCCAGAATTGCAGTTATTGAAATAGCAGTATTTTTATTTATATTATTCCTATTGCTTTTTAACTACTGGAACAGTTGAAATAAACAAGGCTCCTAGCTTCCTAGATTAATGGTTAGCATTAACAATAGTCCCTGAACTCTAAGCAGTGCGGTGGCTCAGTAATTAGCACTGTTGACTTGCAGCACTGGATTCTGGGCTCATCTCCACTCTGGACTTCATCTGCATGGAGTTTGTGTGTTCTCCCCACACCTGCACAGGTTTCCTCCGGACGCTCCGGTTTCCTCCCACAATCCAAAAACATACATCTGTGTGTGACTGAATAAAGAATCTAGACTATAAGCTCCATGGGGCAGGGACTGAAGTAAATGATTAATCTCTGTAAAGCGCTGCATAATATATTATATAAATACATGCTTTCCAATGATAAACTACAGTATATACATTGTGGGGGCTTGCTTTTGCATTTATAAATTTCTTGTGATAATAATGATCTGTGCCCATATAGTTGTTTGCAGGAAAAGAAAAAACACACTTCTCTTCTTTTGAGGATGGTCAACCCATTTATTATCACCAGTTTAGTGCACAGAAGATCAAAGTTTCAGAGGGCAATGTCACTCTACATCAAAAAGTGAAATATCAATGTGCACATTTATAACAATACAAATACAGCCAGATTTAATTAATTATCCAATGTAACAACAATGGGAGTGTCCCAAAATTTTCCTGTGAGATACAAAAGCTCAAGAATCTGCTCAAACTTTATCTCAATCTTTATCCCACTACATGCCATGTAATCTAAAAAATGTCTTACACATATTATACATGCTCACATACAAACATTTCAGGAAAGAGAAGTTCATATATAAGCCCATAAAATTACATGCCATATATTTAACCAATAGTACATTATCAAAACCCAGAGGAATACAATATACATTTAAAATGGTGATATTAAAACTATAAGCATATGTTTGAGACAATTTAAAGTTAGTAGAGAAACACTTGCAGTTAATGGTTTTGAGCTTCAGTAGCAAAGAAAGTTTCTTCGAGGACTTTTTCCCAGATTAGCAGCTTGCTTCTCTGATGCACAGGAGGTCACAAATTCTCTAAACAGGTATGGGAGTGCCGCGCTTCCTCTGTAGGCAGGAGCAACAGACAAAAAGACGCCAGAAAACTCCTGCCTACAGAGGAAGCGCGGCACTCCCATACCTGTTTAGAGAATATGTTTGAGACAATTTCAACTTCAAAAGGAATTATCCATGTCCATCTGGGCTCTCAAAGTTGACACTGGTGGCTGCCATTTTTTAAATCTTGGTCATCCCTCTTTTCTTTGAGCTGACTCAGTACCTCAGTAAATACTTCTTAGGGACAATTAAACAACTAATTAATCCCCATGCACAATATATACTTACTCTCCATATACAATAATATGTGTTTGAAGATTAGGCAGAGCACATTAGTGTTTGGTTCCCTTTGAAGCTTTACAAAAATTTAGATTGGTTAAATGAAATGTCTATATACAGTGTAGCATATCCACTTAATCCATTTAGAGGGAGCTTTACAGGTAAATACAAACTAAACCTGTTTTCTCAATAGATACACATTAGTCCCCCTGACACATGCACAAATCTATCACTATGAGCATACCCACCACTATTAAAGTTTATCCCCAATCCCACCTGGTTGTATTTTGTTCAAGCACTTTAAGACAGGGGGTTATTTTCTAAAGTTTGAATTGTCGCGTAAAGGCGTGAATTCGCCAGCTAAAGACAGTCTCAATAGACTGCTAGTGTCACAGTCACATCTTTATAATGAGAATATTGTCGCAGTTGCAACTTTACTATGGAAATATTGTCGCAGTCTCAACTTTAAAATTGTCGCTTTACAATGGGAGAAATGACACATTCGCGGATTTGCTATGGGAATCCACTGTTTGAGAATCTGGACTTTAGAGAATAACATTAATCTAATAAACAGTATCAGATCCTGTAGGAGTCATACAAATGAAAGCCCCTTGTCCCAGGTATGAGTTTAAAAAAATGAATTAAGTTTGATTCTGTTTTGATTATAAAATGGATAACCAATATACATCTTTGTATCTGTAGGTAGCCGGAAAGTGCAAATAGAGGAGGCAGCTCAGTCGATACTGGGTACATAACAGAGGGGACCAGTTACCCCCACTAATTGCCCTTCTATTCTAGAGGCTTGGGGCGCTGTAGACCCCTGGTGATAAGCTACAATCTAAATCAGTGGCTATGGCAAGCCCCCTACCAGCATGCATGGCCAGTGTATGCCCCTGTGGGTATGTCTGGGTGGTAATAAGTAATTCAGATGTCTAATAAAATAATAGTCCTGAGAATATTTATGAAATCTTTTTTTTTACTCTCCAGGTGGAGGAAAAGTGTAAAAACAATAGTTCTGTAAAACAGTAACTCAGCTTCTTTTGTATTTTGCAAGCAGCCAAGATCATAATTTAAAGTGATGTCAATACAGAGATGTTGGAATCAGCTAGCATGCAGTGGCAATTATGTGAGCTAAGAATTTGCAAAACATATGTAGTCACTGTTCTCAGCCTATTAACCTATTGAGTTTTTCATATTTATAGCTTGTGGTTTGCTACTATACAAGCTCTATAACTCTTACTCTTTTTAGCAAGCAGAACTCTGTCTACATTGTAGAATGCACATAAATCATCTTGGTTTTTTTTAAATTTTTTGGATAATAATGACTGCAAAAAAAATCATACCAGTTCAGAGTTCTAGTTTGTAGGTGTGCAAATGTCTAACCATGGTTTACTTCTCAGTTAAAATAGAAAATCGTTTTTTAATTATTGTATATGTTTTGCTTATTTACTGACAAAAATTTCCACTCCTCTGGGAAAACCACGATCAAGGATTCAGATTAGAATTATCCAGAACTGTAGGGTTTAACTAAATGTAATTATTGTAAAAAAAAAAAAGTCACATATTTGGGCAAATCCAGAACCAAATCGATGCATTCCTCAAGGATTCTCATCCAATGCTGCAGTGTTTTTTTTACTAGAAAGAAATTAAAATATGACTAGGCAGTCTATGCAATATTTTTAGACATTGCTAATAAATTTGATATACTGTACATCTGGAAATTACATTTGAGAGGGAAACTATTATCCCCATAATCCTATTTAATTTCTGACAGATCTATAAAATTGAATATTCTAATTTTATGGGACTAAATATATGCAGTTTTTCTAAAATTGGTCTTTAAAAGTTCAATTTTCTTTATATGAGTCTTCTTGCTTCAAACATTGTGCTGTTGAGATCACTAGGGTGCATTGATGACAACTATGGGGCTAATTCACCATTGTGCGTAGTGAGCTGCGAAGCCTTCCCCCTCACTTTGCACATGGTATAATGCGCCCGCTAATGTCCTGCACGCGGACATCAGCGAGCTCATTAAAGGGATTTCAGTCTCAGCGAGGAGACTCGAGTGGTCTTTATTTTCTTCACCAATTTTAATCATTAATGAACTGATAAAACAAGAACCGGGCTCAGTTTTGAACCTTGAAAAAAAAAAACTAAAGTAAAACAAGGGGAGCTCTTCCCTATATTTTTCAGACTGTTGCCACACTTGCATTGGGATTTACCACTGTTAGAAGAAAGTGATCCACTCCCCCCCTACCCATTGGCCCCATAAGGCCCCATTCCTTCAATTCAACTAGAATTAGCAGTGTGCAATAGCATCTTGCAAGGGTTTATTCAGAGTGTGATGGCATACTGGTGATTTGTATTAAAAGTAATGGGGCCAGATGCAACAGAAGAATGAATGTCTTGCTTGATAAAAGCCATAATGCTTACAGGCAAAGACAGACACAATTTTTCTGGTGATACAATCCCTTTTAAACCTGGACTTATGATATCAGATGTGTACTGTGACAATGACTTTGCTAAACCTTACAACCTTACTATTTAGCTGTGTAAAAAAATAATATTTTCAGACTAAAATTCATTGTCTAATGGAGTGCTGCAGGGTTCAAAACTGAGCCCGGTTCTTATTTTATCAGTTCATTAATGATAAAAATTGGTGAAGAAAATAAGGCGCATTGGATCCAAACTTGTGTAGAGGAATTAAAGCCAATAAAGACATTTTCTCTATAGGGAACTTTGAATAAGCTTGAAAAACCTGGAAAGTTAAAGATACAGTAGATGGTATTCAACATAGATAAATGTCAGCCAGTGCTCTTTTGGAATAGGACAGTGGTTTGTAGGTTAAATGGAAAGTACTCTTATGAAAAATCATTAGAGAATAATATTAAATAACATAGGTATACAATAGGCTAAAATATAGTTTTGTATAAAAGATGTACATTATACTGTATTAATAATATTTAGATTTTCTGGTTTGACTGTAGTTTTGCATATGGAAACGAAATGTAACATCAAAATAAAATAGATTAACTTTATATAATACAAAGAAGGTGGTTCTGGGATTTATATACAGTGGGGAAAAAAAGTATTTAGTCAGTCACCAATAGTGCAAGTTCCACCA